>JAUMHH010038580.1:0-10076 GCA_032359455.1 Chlamys rubida
CAAAACACACAGGCATACACTACACGCATGCATCTTGCACACAGGGTAGGCCGTCCTTAAATGACCATAGCTGTTGATAGGACGTTTAACAATACTAAACCAAATTCCCAGAAGAAGAATTAAAATGTTTTCTGTTGTATATCAGACATGTGTCACGGGTTTCCATACAAGGTCACCAAAATGGTGAATAATATATTCTCACGAATAACAGAGAGCTTGATTCATATTGATGAGGTTATGGGATATTTTGCCTGATATATTTTACAAATACAGGTAAAATAAGTAATATGCCGTATCGTCAACACACACGAAGAAATCAAAACTCAAAGTAGGAAGGGAAAGAAAAACAACAGGAATTCGGGGGTAAATGTTGAATACTGGTGAATATAACGTACCATTTCAAAACAATCCTGATACTTTAAAAGGCCATGAAGAAGAGAATTGACTGCGACATAAACAGGAGAAGCTGATATCTCACTTATAAAAAAACCCACGTTATTGGTAGTAAAATTAAAGTCTCTCCTTTGTAATAAAGCTTGGTAGTAGGTGACCATTATTGTCAATAAAATGTAGATATATTCATTCGAGAATAAATAAGGTGATCGTAAATATCGAAGTTCTTGTTATTCAAAGACACAGCATTATCGTTATATTGAAAAATAAAATAAAGGATAAGGATAACGTTCTATGACTTTATATAGCCTTACAGAATCAAAACAAGATCGGCCAGAAGTGGAAAACAGGGAGTTCTTATCAGAACCAGATGTTGTTGCCGACATAAATACCGATCATTATAACGATAGATAAAATTCAATCTGTATTTAGATACATGTATGTTATCAATGTGATGTTTAAAGATGCCTCATTTCTACATACAACAGAGTTCAATTAATGGTTTGACATTTCGGATGGGTTTAAGATTATTTTAATTTGCGTTTTTCAGTTTAAGATAATAAGACGGTAATGCCACAAGTTTGAGAAGTGATGTATTAATTACCGTAGGGATTAATGGAGCTTTACTTACTTCTTATAGTTACAGTAATAACCGGTAACGTTAGGAATTGATAGAACTTTACCTACTTGTTACAGTTACAGTAATAACCGGTAACGTTAAGGCTAGTTTCAAGTGTACCCGTTATGAACCGTCCATTTATCTGCTACTACATGTAACTCGACTAGATGTAGGTCGCAGTTGCCCTTGACTGCCCAGAGTACAGTACAGAGAAACATTCTGTCATTTTACCGGGAAAACTATATTTCTTTGGTTCAGCTCCCAGCAGAGGGGTCTCTTAAAACCATGAGAATAGGACGTTAGGAGATGGAAGGAACTAGGGTACCTTGAGAAAATCCACCTGATCGGGCAAGAGACCCAATATCATTTCATGTCTTGGTGGAAGTCAAGTAAGCTTTCCAATGCACCGCCCGACCATCCACAGATAGTAAGGAGTTTAGATAAGGGATTGATTGAAAATCTAGAAAAGGAACAAAGGAGGCGGGATGTATCCCGATCATCTTATCGATACTTGGAACGATTGTAAAACAGGAAGATGATAAACTAATACGGTATTGAAAACAATATATGTCCAAGTGGGTTTCCGTGGTAATCTGACAGGCCTAGTTTATTTTCAAAGAATTAAGAATCAAGCTACTAGATGGTCCAGGTGTCTTCATGTACATATCACGTAGGTCGTTAACCGTAGTTTTGACAAAAAATACAGACATGTAATTGGTTTTCGTTTTGAATTCAATCTGCTAATTCACATCAGAATGATGGACTAGATAGATTTAACCCACTCAGAAAGTGACCTCAGTTCAGTAGGGTCTCGTTTTGACTGTTCTGTGGCGTATTCCTCCGAGATATCCGTTGATATATTGAAATTCTCACTCAAATTGATGGTAGGTGTCTCTCAATACATTGCGCTCTTCGAGGAAAGCACTCCCATTTCTACATTTTTGAGAATATTCCGTAAGATTTTATTACGTGCCCAGCCACAGCTGGAGGCTGGAGATTTAGCACAAGAACGTGCTGACGAACGAGTTATTCTTAAGGTACTTAAATTAAGTTGATACCGTGTTTGCTTGTAGTTGAAAAGCTTTAAGAGAAACGGGTTTAGAATAACTGTAAGAAAAGGTGGGATGCAATTGAGTTTTAAGTAGTGTGCTATGTCTGACTGACTTGTTGAGTAGAACATTACTAATGGTTATGTCATCTTACCTCAGGTTTACGAGTTCGACTATTTACAACTGACTCGTGACTATACTGGCTACACGTATGATTACATTTGTAGAGTGAGTGGTTGAGAGGGATACTGTGTATATTGTCTATTTCCATTGATAATGATCAGACGATATGTTTCAAACAGAAATGTCGGTAGTGTATTTAAGATAATTAGGTTTCCTCATATAATGCAATAATGATGTTGGTATTTGGTTTATTATTGTTAAAAATAATGATAATGGTATCGAGATCGATACTGTTATATATGTAATGATAGTATCGGGCTTGTTGCTATAGAACGAAAGAATAATTTAACCTTCGTGACGAGTACATGTATATACGGACGGAAGGACAGCTTATGTTTTATGTTTAATCCAGACTCTATTCTTGCAATCCTCGCAAATGTATCTAAATTAAAACAAAGCCTACGAATGGAGACAAATTACATGTTATTTTGTACAGATAAGATATTTTGACGTTATTTATTATTTAAACCAGTAAGGTATAAACACAACGGTTAATGTATCAGTTGTCTATTGCTACACATTAAACGTGGGTAATGTTGGATGAAAAACATCTAAGCAACATTGACAACTAGTTGGGTATGCACGAGTTGTTTTGACTGTTTTATTGCCCATAGTCACATCTGGATCTATGGAATATATCAAAGGAACCAAACAACTCTGTATTGATATACGCAACGATTATCAATATTTCTAGTTAATGGACAAAAAGCAGATATAATAAAAACTACACCGATGTGAAATAATAGTAGATCTAATGGGAAAATGTCAAACGCAAACAAAACTAAGTGGGTAAGTTATTGAACACAAATTAGTTGAAAGGAAAAATCAAACACATTTGTGAGAGTGCTGACGCCTGTTAGGAAGTTTATCGAGTTGATCGTTATCTAAATCGTTATTTCTACCTTCTCAGCACGGGATCTTTATCTTTGTCGATATAATTTATTCTTTTATGCAAATACCACGTGTTACATCTTTCTGTGGGTGTATCATTGTTTACGAAGGGAGTCGCCGATTTATTGCCTTTGCTAATGTAGTAAGGACATAATATTTTCTGTATTTATTGTCGTGTTTGTTGGATACTGGATTTATTCCCCTTTGTGATAGCTCTTTATGTATCCTCAGTCATGTAGTTAAACTTAGAACAAAATGTACATAAAAGATCAGCTGACGAGTGTATTAAGTACCTCGTTATTGTATGAATTCATATCTGTTGAAAAGTAAAAAAGGGAATAAAATAGGGACAAAGATATGCTAGCGCTAACACATGAGGGAGAGTGGAAACAAGTCAGGTCGAAACAATAGACAGTAGTACATTCTCAGAAAGGGAACAGGTTTTACCGGATACTTAAATACCGTCATTTTCCTTATTATATTGAATATGTATGCCTTTCATTCCTTGTACACTACGAGGGTAAGAGTAATGTTTTGATGTTAGATCGGGTGCTATAACGGGTTGTATAACAATAGAACATAATCAGCGACATCTGAAGTATGAAAAATAAGAAAAACTCATAAATTGCTAAATTCAGAAGTTTGATGTTTTGGAAAAAAAGTGTAAACAATAATGGATATATATACATAAAAACTATCAGTTTTACAAAGATATGAAACAATTACATACTGGCCGAATGGAGAAAGCAAAGACCATTTCAAAACAGTTTCTCTTGCTTAAACAAAATAAGTGCTTCTGCTTGATAAATAAAAGAAAACAAGTAAAGTAATGTGTGCTGAATGAATCACTATAGGACAGATAGTAATATGAATCACTATAGGACAGATAGTAATATGAATCACTATAGGACAGATAGTAAACAGGTTTATATACAGTGTAGAACGCCCGGTGACTAACGCTATCTGCACTCCGTCACCTTTATCAGTAAAATCTATGTACATTTAAGTGTTAAAAAGAATCGACAAAACTATTCGGCAACGCATTACACTCAAGCATACGTACACTAACATATAAGCAACGTACGATATGACGTTTGAAACAATAAATCTTTGCGTATCAAAAAAGTGAAAACCAAAACCCTTGCTAACATTTGGCATCCGAACTTCCAATCTCCTTCTGGAGTGTCCGATATCATATAATGGACTTTACAAACACCAGTAAGTTTTGCATTGCAAAATCAAGTGCAAATTAACGCCCAAAGTACACAAATCCTCCTTTCAGGAAAGCATTTTGAAGTTCGTCGCTCATACAGCGCTTTACACTCGTGCTTCCATAGATTGCACAAAAGTTGTGGTAACCAGCAATACTCTGCTAAATGTTTCACTTCAGTTCGAACATTAAACGGCGCCCCTATTTTCTCTGCAGAAGCATTCGCAATCGCTTAGACCCTGGACAATATGAGCACTGAAATAACAAAGCAGCAAAGAATGCAGTTACGGAAAGACAACATTCTTATACGACACGTCACTGAAATAATAGTATCTAACAAGTAAAACAGAGAGACAACGTAACTTTCCTATGAATTCCGAGCGACGTCGGAGTAACAGGTAACGAAATGCTGACAGAGCAGCAAAATTGCATTAAATCTCCAGCAGACTAATAAAAACCTGCCCTGTACAGTTTTAAATCCGCTATTCGGTCTACAATTCAGCAGCGATGATCCCTCGAGATCAGCGACAAACTTTTAAATTGCACCCAAGACTTAAAACGTATCTGTCCAGTCGGAAAGAGCGCAGACAGTAAGTCGAACCGGCGATACTGACATGACTTTTTGTACCTCTTCATTTGTTTCCTCTAAATCGGGCAGTTCCACTTACACGTCACGCGCGGTACTCCCCCTTCACGGTGGAATGTTTATATTTTTACATGGATTTGTGATACATACTTCCAGGTCCCGGAGAAACCTTTCCATGTCCGTAGAGTTGAAAACATTGTTAAACTTACTAGTAGACATCGGTCTTTTCTTCTCCGGTGCCTTTTACTGACATGCCTCATTTTAACGGTAGCTTTACATCTTTCCATAGCAATTATACATAAAAAAAAATTCAGTCAAAGCTTGCTATTTTATCCCCCTTGCATTTTAGGTTTTCTTTATCTTCCCTGCGAATGATTGAAGACATATGAGCTATTTTATCTGATTTTATAGTTCTGTACCGTCAAGTGGTCTTCCCGTTGAACCTTATTCTAGCTCTAAATGACCCAAAGTTGTCGATTGGCCGTTGACTAAAACAAACCAAAGGGAATTTGATTAGGTAACAGTTTGTTCCGTATAAGGTCTTAATGAATCTATAAGCCCCCTTATCTCGAATCAGAACAGGTCCACTGCGCATGTCTTATCCGACACTTGTATAGGTTATGTCTGTTTTCACTACTTTGGTGTCAATTTCATAGTTTGACTTTGTGGCATGATGTATTTGTGCTGGGAGTCCTACTGATCTTGACCTCGTGAAATTCCATAACTCTTCTACTTCTCGGGTACCTGTGTCATCATACAGATAACCCATAGTAAACATATGTACAAAACACTCCAGATTTACAAGTAGACGAACCTGTGGACTATTTACTTTTCTCATCTTTTATAATATCCTATGTCTCTCATAGGGAATATCGGACCGTTAGTGGGTAAATCTTTCTGGCGGAGAGTACGTCCACACCGTGAATTAATTGTACATGGTGTTATGTAACTCTTTACCAACACCGGCATTGGCGATGCCCTTATAATCATTCGAAGTCGCTCAGAGTCAGACAGATACTGTCGTAAGTGTACAAAAACTACGAATCAAGGACATTTGCTGGAATTCCCGCTTATCAAGATATACGGGCAGTTCAATCTCTCCCATTGCGGCCGATCTGTTTGCAAAGTCTGGTACAAGAACTAATATCCGCTGTTTCTAGAGTGCCAAGTGGGGAAATGGATGTTGGCGTTTGTTCTTTTGTTCCAGAGCACACGAAGAAAGCGTCCCAGAGGTTTCCGACTGAACTTCTTAACACGATAGATTCCACTAACAGCAGACAAATGTACATAGGGGTTTTAGAAACCTATGACACTATGCCCTTCCTTAACATTTTAAACTCCTTAGTGTACCTACCATTACCTAGACCCCAGTCTGTTGAAGAAGAGTTATACAGTACTAAAATAACCTTTAGAAATTCGAAGAAAGTGTATAAAAAAGGTGGCAGAAATCCAACAAAGCAAGCATTTTACGGTATGATATATATATTAGTCCATTCAGGACCTATCAGTTGTCAAAAGAATGCAAATCTATGTCTCTAGGGTCAGAAACTTATGTAGAGATACAGCAAAAGGAAAAACAAAAATTACCAACCTAACGAAAAGGTTTAAAACCTACATCATACAGTTTGTTTTATTAAAGGGGGTTAACGTAACGGACAGTCCTTCATCCTTTTAATATCTGAAATATACTGAGACAGACACTGAAATTAGAAAATTAGAGATCAGACATAATTGTTAAAAACGTTCAAACCTAGATGTGACAGTATGCTGATCGCAATGCTATCAATACACTATTCGGAGAAAATGCATATATTTGCAAAACTCTTTTGATTAAAGGTTAATGATAATTAAATATAAGGTATTTTGACAGAATTAAAGCACATTTATGATGTTTACAGTAGATTTATTTAATTACATCAAACAATCAGACTTAATCTAGATAGAATATAATGTAATTTAAATAACTACATTTTAAATGAAGAATAAGAGAAAATTAATGTTGTTTAACATTTTATAAGATTAACATTCATATATAAATTTTCCAATTATATGTCTCTCAGGACTTCCGCATAGTTTACACTTCCGATATAATGTCTAAGTTTTTCTTTCGCACCTTATAATTTCACATAATTTTTCATTCACTTCTCACTTACACGTAACTTTTCATATTTTTCACATTCTCATTTTCATATTTCAAGTTTCACGCTCATATGAAACAGTTAATAATTCTAACTTATGATGTGGTATATACATTGTAGTTTATCTTTTTTCTTGCAAGGTTCTCGCACAAACATTTCTTCTCGCCATCCGGGCACTTAGACATAAGTGTTATTTTCCAGACATGAACATTTCAGTGTTGAATGAGTGTCTAGGGACACACCAATCAGAGATACGGAGTGGTGTCAAGGTCATACACTTTCACAATGGCCGTGCTCTGTCAAACTCACACAACAATATATCGCGATGATTACTGCAATAACGCGCCAAATGTCGACAAACACCGGAAACTGGCGATCACGTGATACAATGGCTCCCCATATCCTGGTGATGAGTAGAAGATGGCCGGTTAATGTCCTTAAATAGCTACACGGAGACACTTACACACACACATAATACTGCACCATCACTGTTACAGGGATAGAGATGGGATCTGACATAGCTTGGGTGTGTTATGGAGCTATTTCATGTTAACATTTGTTCTAGGTGAGTAAATAAAAACAAGTAAGACAATTCTAACGCACCGTTAGATATTTGGCTATTTTGAAATGTGTTACGCGGCGCGTTATATGTATGTATTTTGAAAATGTAAAGATAAACAGATTTATCAGGTTGAGTGAAGTGTACAGTGATAGTGTAGGTACACAAAGAGATATAGCGAGGCTTTATTCAGTGTGTTAGTGTGGTTTTGAAGGGTTTGTTCTTGTTGCTAGTGGAAATTAGGTCAAACATATGTTGAACCCTTTGTTTGACCTTGATTTACATAGCAGGTATCTTTGTTAAAACAGAAGACGTTAACCATTCCGGAACACCTGGTCTTTCTCCCTTAAACGTTTTCAATGGTCATCATGTATTTATATTGAGTCCTCGTTTTGTCAATGTTCAGTTCGATTTACTGTTCTCTGTTCTCTCTCGCTCGTTTTATTTGTCTCCCGTTGTGTCCGGTTAGGATGACGTGGTACTTTGTACCGGCAGTGTGATGACCCTTTAGAGCAATCCTGTCATGTTTGGTCACGGTCTGCTTTTGGTCTTAGCGTAAGTACGTAAACATTTCATCCTCAGTTTTTCTCTTCTCCATTTTGTCTTGTGTTTGTCGTGGAGAAGGGAGTATTGTTTCATTTGTCACCGTTTTGTCCAATGGAATAATTTAAGAGTGCAATTCCTGTGACATACCATATCTCCACTTCTGGTTTCAGGTACTGCATACCTCTGTGTACCCTTAAAGTATCCATCTTTACAACAAGCACTTCAACGCGTTTTAATCGACGTTTGCCGCAAGTTACGTAACCATAAATGTCAATGAATGTGTTTCATGTTGACATTTGAACATTTGGTAGGTTTTCCAGATGGGTTCGGGCGATAGCTAAAATACATCAACATACAGAATGTTTGTCAACTTAAAGTTGCACATGTTGTTGGTCCCCGTGGTTTTATACGCTCAAACTAAATTCGAAAGCATACGCATATACACAGGGACATATTCTGTATTCTTAGTTGATATAAAAAAGAAATCAGTAAGAACTGAGGATACTCGAAAACAAGGAAAGACAGCATGAACCGCCAAAAACACTGCTTGTGACACAAGGTGTTCCGAAAGGTCATTTTTTCATACACCACGTGTGGAACCCCTCATCTATCAACAGGATACCTCTATCAAGAAAATCCTGATAAAGTCAAATATGTAGAACATGCTTTGAAATGGCGAATCAACTGTTACATGCACATTCTTAATACTTAAAACACGATCTGGTGTAGCGAATCAACTGTGACATGTAAACTGCTGAGAACAGACTCTGGTATGATGAATCACCCGTGATACTACCGCTCAATAAGATAAGCTGGACTGTTACTGTGAATTGGGAAATTAACGATCGTTCTGTTTGTCAAAGAGTTCTGTAAGGGGAGATCACTGCTATTATCGTGGTATATGTAAATACAGAGATAGGAGGAGCAATATAGATTTAGGACAAAAATGATTGCTGTATCAAATCTTGGAGACACAAATGACTGCTGTATCAAATCTTGGAGATGAGGCGTTTTTTAGTAGTTTTAACGTGAGGGTAGTGGTACATGGGTATGACAATTCAAATAATTTCACAGAAGGGAGTTTGGACAGCGATTTAATGTTTTCCAGATGTTTTTTTTAATTATTAAATCTGCTTTTCATTGTACATTGTATATTCGTGATAGGCAAGTATCACAATACGTTTGATGTTTCAATTAAGCCCCCATTAGGATAATTATTACAATTTGATATTTTACCCTGAAACGGGCGTGAAGGAGTGTGAACAGCAACTTATTGTATTATTTCCGTGATTGTTACATGTAACATCAAACGGAAACCTTGAATATCCTTGAATATTAAACATATAGATTTTAGAATAGTGGATTTTCTTTTACGCTGAAATCCATATCTAAATATGGGTACAAAAGTTGTCTTAGTTTGACAGTGTCAAAATATCACAAATTGCAAAACATTTTTTTCCTAAATGTTCAAAGTTCACAGAAATGATGAGCACGATCAGGACCGAAACAAAATCTTGTCAATTGAATATCAACTTTTAATGGCAGTAACCTGGTCTTATCTTCCTTGTTCGGAGAACCTCTGTGTTAATATTTCCTATTGCTCATGTCTTGTCATTTTTTCACCTTTCTGTTAGAATTACGCATTTTCCCTACTTTTCCTACTCAAGATGACCGATGTTCTAAAATTGATAATGTAAATTATAAGCAAAACGGGACTAAGAGAAAACAATGTTTACATTTTAAGTTTCTTTATTTCGGCATTGTTCTCGTTGCCATTTAACATATACTCTTTAATAAGCAATATACATAAATGCCCCTCTGCAGCGTCCCAACTCCGAGGGAAAATGGTTTTGACTGTTGACTGATAAGGCATGAAACAACTGTTTTGTTACTTGACCAATG
>JAUMHH010038591.1:0-10075 GCA_032359455.1 Chlamys rubida
TCGGGAGTCAAAGGTCAAAATGGGTTGAAAGCTTTAAAATTAAAATTTCAAGTTTCAAGCAACAATATCTTCAGAACTGTTTATGAGATGTTAAAATGTCTTGTGTTCTAGTTACCAAAGTTTGTCTTAAGTTAACAGGTGAGCGATACATGCCCTCTGGGCCTCTTGTTGTTGTAACCATACGTAACTTATTCCCGTACAATTGAATAGATTCTTGATATATGAAATCCATTTAAAATCAGCGAAATCATTTTATAAATTCAGCATAAGCTTGTACATTATACTAGACAATTTATTTTCACCTGTAATTAGTTTATACCAAAACATTGTTTCGGAGTGAAAAACATAGTTAATTGCTTGGTAGTAATTATTAGAGAGGTTGAGATCCCTATTGTAATTACCGTATTGTCAGTTGTTAGGATATTGTCTTCAGTAAATCACAAAGGGACTTGATAATCCTTGTACAGGATGTATGTTTCGACCTCCCCTGATACGTACGGAGTGTTATTTCGTATTCATTACAAGTAATATCACGGAATTAGACTAAGTCCGTGGTAATATACATTAATTGACGGATAGTTTTTTTTACCGAGAGTTAATTTCAATCTGAAAGCGTGTTATCATACTCTTAGTTGATTGTTGTGGAGTTTTATTTATGGAAAAAGTTGATTCAACTTATATTAATCAGTGTTGATGGCCCGGATGTAAGCGCTGCATGGGTCTTCATGTGGGAGGAAACCGGATCCGGAGTACCCGGAGAAAACTCACGTAATCGGACAGGACTGAGGTGACCCCATACCTTTCACGTCCGATCGGGCCGCTTAGTAAACACATTTATAACGGACTTTCTGAGAACCTAAACGATTAGCTTTTTAATAGTATAACACGTCAACAACGAACCATATGGTGCCTTAACTGTTTAGTATATCAAAACGTAAAACTCTCAGTTCTCTGAAGTAAACACATGTTTATAACAATTCTTGAGACAAACAAGATTATATTTCTGTATCTATTTTTTTTACGTTTATAACAAACCTCATTCTTGCTAAAAAAAAATATACAACAACATATCTATTGGTCAATCTCAGGCTGGTTCTAACAGAGACGCATACTACGGTTCTTGCTAGGTTATAAGGGTTATGACTCTGGTAGTATTAGAAGTAAACAAGCTTCGTCCAGAGTCATCCGACGGAACTTGTAACAAATACAAAATACTAGACACGAACAAAATGATCAGCATACACTGCTTGTAAGACTTGGAACTCCATCTTTTCTGTTCTCTTCTACCTATACCCTGATGCCTCCCCAGGTTCCCGTCTAGATGAAGACGTAAGATGTGGGTAGGACGTTAGACCCCAAACACTATAAACAGAGATCAAAACAAATTTTAAAGACCTTTAATCCGACAATATATTTTTGCCTATATTTTGCGCTTGGCTTGTCAACGGTTAAAACGGGTTGTATAACAAGAGGCAAATAGGACATGTATCGCTCACATGATTCTTTCGTTTTATGCGCCTCATCCCCAGGGAAACTAATCGATCTCTTCTTTTAATCTTTTAAGGACAAGGAATGTTTCGTAGAGATACGTATATTATGTGTATATTCTTATAGAATGGAGATCTCAACTGTTTCAATATTATAACTCCCAGTCTAAGTCCTCAGGGACGGGATCAGATCATTGAGCAATCATGGTAGAGTGATTGTGTTTCGTTTAATTATGGTAATGAGATGGGGCATCTCAACTGTTTCCCTATTTTGTTCTATGTGGAAGTCACGGGAGATTCTAAGATATGACCCACGGACTAAGTCTTCGTGAATGGGACGGAATCCCGGGTTGATTTTGATATTATAGATGCGTTCGTTTGTGGTCTTTATCGGTTTTCAGTAACAAAGCTGTGCATATACAATGATGAGTTTCCTTAGCCCGAAGACCAACTTTAGTTAAAATCGCAACGTTGTCCCGTACTTATAAATGTGAAAAAACTAACACGGCAGTATTTCATGCGTTTAAATAGTACCCGTTCGTCGTAATAAAAGTATTTGGCATTTTAATGTAACATATTTTAAAATGTTTAATGAGTTAAAAAAGAAATGTCCATGTTAAATTGAAGAGTTTTCATCGAGTTGTTCCTCTTCCCCTGCCAACAAGACGTTCTCCAGTGTCCAGATATCGTCATTTCGCCGTGAAAATTTAAAAAAAGGGGGAAATAAAAACAAACAAATAATAAAAACATAAGTCAATATATATAAACTGATCAATTTAAACATTCAAAAACTTTGACAAACACTAATAAATAATGAAACAGACAGGGTGCACAGCTACTGTTGAACTGATCAAAAGAAATATTATAAGGGACGTAACTCTGGCAACCATACATGTGACATTCGATAAAGTTCCCTCGAAACGCTGGTATTTACGGGTAGTCTATAAATAGATTATCACCAGCCTGATGCGGATGCGTCAGAGAGAGTGTGATGTCGTCATCACCGGACACTTGTTTGATGGGGTGTGTTATGTCTGTACAAGTGGACTAGGTCACAGTAGTCAGACTGGGAATTTTAATGAGTCATTTGTGACGTAATCCTTAAGATCGTTCAAGATTTCTGATATAATTGCAATATACTTGATAATTTCTAGTTTATTCCGATCCTTAGAAAAGTTTCTGGTTACAAATAAGTTCTAAAATGATCGTTTCCGGAATTGAATTTCTGTGGTTAAATGTGAGATATCGGTCAGCAGATATAACTACCGGGTTCTTTTTATATTATATCTGGTATACCACAAAATTATATAATTAAAACCTTCGTGTATTCGCAGTTGAAAACATATTTAAAGAAGATGAAAAAGAAATACATAAAACAAAGTATTCTTAGATATTTGGGAACCACTACATGTACTTCATCTTCCCAATGAAGATAATGTACCCAATATCTATTCAAACTTTTCCCCTTTTCTTTCTCTTTGCTTTCCCTACCTACCCTCATCCTCTGCTTTGTCTACCCCATTTCCCTTCTCTTTTCTAAACTCACATCCAGTCATCTATGATCTATACCCTCCTTAGTAGGTAATGATGTTGGTGCAGTGAGGGCTGCCATAGGCTGTTTTCACTGTAAAGTTGCAACCATTTTAATAACATACATAACATACACTTTCAAAACATACCCTGCTGATTTTCTAAATATTTTTGAAGTCAATGCCAAATGTTGGCAAATGCAACCGGTTTGGCTGAATGTGATCATCTTTCTCTCGCTATCACTCTTTTTTCTCCGACTCTACCTGTGTTACTATCCTTTACTTCGTTTCTCTATCCGCCTTTTCTTACTCTCTATTTTCTATTTCCATATAAAAACATAATTTATATATATTGCGTAAATTACCTTATTAAGTTATTGTTTATATTCATGTATTTGAAGAAAAGGACTGTGATAAGTTGTGAAAACTTGTGTCCAATTCTTTTGTAAATATTTATTTGCAATAAAATATGTTTAAATCAAGGAAAGCAGTTGAAGAATATGTTATGGACTTGATTTCAAGATCTGGTGTGAAAATACGACCGACGTAGTCAACACATTTCTTGTTACATTCTGTATATACATACAGGATGATATCATCGATATATTTGAAAGTGGAATTGACGGACTAGCCAAGGTTTTTGCTACCATTCCTGATAAGTTCTTCAAGAAATTCAGCCTCATATGAAAACAAAAACAAGTCGACCAGGAGAGGCTCAGTTTGTTCTCATAGGCATGCCTACAGTCTGATGGAAGATAGTGTCCCTAAACTCATCGAAGCTGTAATCAACCAAGAACACAGCTATTTTCAAGGTTTCGTTTTCATTATTCTTTTTAATCTTTGTCGTATTCTTCGCAAAATATGCGGCAAAATGGTTTACAGCCATATATTTTGTCGCCGTTCGCCTTCCCTGGAAATGAAGGCTCTCATAATAAGAGAACGAAATTGTCCCTTAAAATTGGTATGATGCATAGAATTAAGAATAAAATGTGTGTAAGATTATATAATGTGAAGAACGGATAATGAATCTGAAACTCAAACAAAAGAATACATCCAAGCGTTATTCAAACACAAAATCAGTACAACTATGGAGAAACATATCTTTTCTTTTGTATCTGTTTTTATTCAACATCACACATCTGCAATATGAATTATAATATAGAAATAAATAGTTCAATATTTTTTTTATAGAAGTTGACTGTTTACCTCCTTTAAAACCAATTAAAGCAACTTCTTTTTCGTACAATAGATAATGAGACTAATTTTTGTTTTGGTTGTTCGAGTGCTATTTGAGATTTTTGTATGAGCATGTAACCTGAGTTGATACAGATACGTTATGTTAAGGTTACACTTCTATTTCATTGTACGATTTCACTGTATCACTTGAAGCTTTGCCTGTTAGGGTTAACAGCAGGGCAATACAAAACTACCAAACAAGATATGAACAAATGGAGGAAGGGTAAGATATTGTCTACCAGAAACTCAATCACTCTCACAATATCGTCCCAAGCTTATCTGATTTTTGCCTTTGTAGTACTTCTCATAAAATATGCTAAAAAATAATTTACAACCAGATATCTATATCACCGTTCGCCCTTCTTTGAAAAGGAATCTGTCATAACAAGAAAAACGAAGGCGTTCCTTCTGTTTGATATGAGGTATGGCAGTATAAAGGGTCGAAATGTAGATGCGTAGTAAGTACAATCACGTGTCATGTTCACCTGCTTGTCTTTAGATCCACATAGATTATAACGACACGCATACACCTGTTAGTTTTGTGTGTTGTCCATTCATCTGCTGGGCTGGAAGAGGCACCTCATACTTTTAGGTGGGAGGTATGATAGGAGTTTCTAACGCCGAGCTGAGCGGGAATAACAAATTGGAGGTTGTGAATGATATCGATTTTCAGTTAATGCTTATGTCAAATCCCCCCAAAATGTTGGTACAGAAATAATAGTGGAATAAACAAATGAGAGCGTTCCGACCTAAACACCCTTCCCAAATGACGTGTATATGAGAGGAATTCAAACCGCAAACCAAAAAGAATAGCGTTCTTTCATGAATTTGCATTTTGTTATATTGATGTATTAAATCTTATCAAACATAGAATATATACACCTGTCATAAGAATGTAAACCCATAATATAAATGTGCGAAATAATAACGATATTTCAAACATTAATCCTAATCTGCTTGTAAGTACTTACCTTATGGCATGTTCTTATCGCCACATAACTTAACGATTAGTGGTGACATACAGTAAGGGACAGATCTAACGGTGGATACAGGATTAAGCTTATTATGTCGTGTTTTGTAGGTAAGGGTAAGTCTGTTAACTATATAAACATGTAGTGTTCTGCCAATGTAAATATCTCAGATACAGCCCAGAGGAAAGGAAAGTATTAATATTAAACTCAAATTAATAACACATTATCATGTATCCATTTAAATTCATTTGCATAAAAAGCTGACAAAATGTATCCGATTTATATTTCACATTCAGCAGTTCTTCTTAAAAACCAACTCCTGACCACTGCCCTGCAGTTTGATGATAACCGCATAACAAAAATAGAACAACGTAAAACTGTCTTGACGGAATTAACGTAAACCCTACAGATACTGGCATTAACATAAATATAACAAGTTCAGCTTTAAAATAAATATAATGGTTACTGCAATTAACACAGATATAATCTGTACCGGCATAAGTATAATAGTTACCGCAATTAACACAGATATAATCTGTACCGGCATAAGTATAATAGTTACCGCAATTAACATAAATATAACAGGTATTGGTATTAACAAGATACATGTATATACGGTTCTTTCATAAAAACATTAAATATACGGGCATCGGCATTAATATAACTGTATAAGGTACTCGCATTAGCATAAACATACAGGTGTCGGCATTAATATAACTGTATAAGGTACTCGCATTAGCATAAACATACGGGTATCGGCATTAATATAACTGTATAAGGTACTCGCATTAGCATAAACATACAGGTGTCGGCATTAATATCAACGGAATGGATGCTGGTGGAATATAAATAGAACACAAGAGAATACCGAAGTGTAAAGAAAACCGTAGTTGCAACTGAAAATAGATAAACCTAGGGCAGAATATGACCAAAGGGAAATATTTACAAGGAGGGTCCTGAAAAATAACATAAATAAGAGTCAATTAATATTTTATTCATAATACAACGACTGTAATATGTGTGTGGTAGTTTCATACAGAAAAATACAATACCAGAATGTAAATATACAACAGACCCCGGGAATATAGAAATATTCAGAAATATCGAAAATATCGAATGTTAAACTGATAAATACATAACACGTTAACTACAGGTAAAATACACGCTAATTACTGGTAGAAGACACATTGAATTCATGTTTAATACACGCTGTAAACGTGTAGGGAACACATGGAACAGTAGATTTATGAAATTAAACTGTTCGTTTCAAGCAGGTACAATATATAAAGTACATTGTAAGCATTCAGGTACGAATATGATTTCCGGCACATAAATATATACATGTACAAGACTGTTAAAATACATTGTCAATGCCTCTGTCTTTACAACACATTTGCGCAGATAATTGCGGAAACCAGGTAAGCTCTATTCGTGTTGTAAGTAATCTATTCGCAAAGACTGAAATCACACTACCGTTGACCGTCAAAACTGTTATCCGTAACTTATAAGATGGAATCAAATTATGGGCAAGTTTCAATGATTTAATAATGGTTATGAATAACAGAACGCGTGGAATGGTATTATATAAACTTATCATACAATGTATTGACCTTACGTCCATGTCACTATTATAGCATCTGTATAATAGCGTAAGTGTAGCCACAGAACACCGGTTAACCATACGACCTTAAGGGTCAAGTCACGCGGGGCGCATAACTTATGCTGATGAGTTTTCGAATATATAGGATCAGCATGGCCTTGAGTTGTCTCATGATCTTATGTTGGTACATAGTACATCAGAGATATGTTCCAAAAGGTCATTAATTACGAAAAGTGCTACATTTCCGCTTAAATTTAGCACCCAATGCAAATGTTCTTGACCTGCCATCACTAAACAAGGTGGGTAGTGACATTGACTTGATCCGGTCGAAACCTGCACCAAGGTTTGAGTTTTCCCGGCTCACGACGAGAGGTGGAAGCCGCAGTTTGGGCTCATGGGACACCTTGTTAAAAGAAAATGTGTTCGGAGAGGAGTGAGCACTAACGGGACGCATGTAAGCATTAAAGCCCTCCATACCAAACTTTGTCTCATTTTTACGCATTAATGAGGGTCGGTTTATGAGTGCGTCTAAGGAAACCTTTATTTCATCATAATTAACAAGACGACCGTCATGTTTTCCGCTCTCTAGAAGTCGTTCAACTTTCCGAAGCCGCCTGACCCTTGGATGAGCGTCCCGGTGGATTTGATCTATTTCATACTTCATAGTATCCAATGAAATTCCATCATACACCCCAAACTTTTTGTTTTCGGGATCCTCCTCAAATAACACGGATTCACGTCGTTTCTTTAGACATTTTTGAGCTCCTCTGATGCGTAGCAATGTGTCTTTAATAGGCATGGTGTTTTGCCACGATTTGAATTCGAAGCTTTTAGCATTTTTGTCGACTACCTTTTCATATGTTTTGTATTTTCGTTTAAGTTTTTCGTTAACAATTGATGTTAATTTGCGGTTTCGATGGGATTGTTTTCCTGCCAAAGCCAAACGCTTGTCTCCGAGCTTCGGTAACACCTTCTGAACATCCCCTGACATGACGCCACCAACGTTCTACACAAGTTGGGTAAACTCCAACTATCCACCGTCACAGAACGGTGAGAGGAACCTTGCGTACATGGATGTCCTTGTAAATCCTCGTCTGAAAAAGAAAAATGTAAACGCGTGAGGACGGCTATCATGATTGTGCTGGACAATGGAAGTGTTCAATGTTATAAACATGTACGTAGTCTTGTTTTCAATAAATAAAACAGTAAAACATGAAATAAATCGCTATGTATCTTTGTTAAACAGAGGCGCTATCTACTATGTACTCTAATTAAAATTGTATTATGCACAAAATCATCTTACCTACAGCGTCATGTAATGATTGTCCACAAGACGAACATCAGCATGTTTTAGGAACTGTACACATCGCCAGAATGTCCCCTGAATAACCAATAACGAGGCGAGGCTAAAAGTCTTATCCAAGTTATAAAAAGCTTGTTTTGGAATGAGAACAGGTCATCTGACCACCGCCAGTTGTGTATAACGAGTGACTATGCAAGTTAAGTGCGCATATCGGGAGATTAGATCTGGTTTAACACTGTACAGAAGTAGGACTGTTTGATATGTATCGATACCTGTTTGGTGGCACCGAACTGTTTACGAGATTATAATCGGTCGTAATTGAGTGTACTTAAAAGATTAATCTATTTCATTCCAAACAAGTTATACATATATGTGTTGATAAACTGTTTTATTGAATCTGTGTGTATAGATGTGTGGTGATCGAGCTTGACCAGCATATTTACACTAGGACAGTACTGACCGCATGACACAGATACTATTAATATGTACTGATTATCTCAAATATAAGGGCTTAACATTCAAAACGACCAAACATTAAGTAAAGCTTAAGATATCGATAAACGTACAGGATTACATGAAAATGGCCGTACGTTTGTCAGTGTGTGAAAATGTACAGATGCTTAACAAACAGTCTTTCGTGAAGTTATATCGATCATCAAATCAGCCAGATATATGACACTGGTTATTTCACATCTTCCCACAATGAAAAACAAACCATTTGCGGTATTCTGCATGTGTGTGGTAATGTATATGCGGTCTCCATTTACGTGTTAATTAGTTTATGTGTGGAACATTGTATATCTTATTTTGCATATGTCGTTTTTAATTTGGATGATTTCGTAAAGCGTGCTTCGCTGTATTATTGTGAATAATATGTGATATAGATTTTGTTTCTCTTACAACGATATTTATATAGGTGTTACTGTATCTTCATGTACTTATTTAGGTTTGTGTGTGACCAATTTGCATTAACCGTTTTGCTATTTAAAATCTTTATATAACAAGGCAATTAATGAACAAATAAAAACATGCAAAAAGATTAATTATTAATTGACTACAATTATTTAACAAAACATAATCATTGTAACAGCTGGCCAAGGTCAAATAGACGAATTAATATACAGCAGCGTCACCACCTGAACAGTTTGCGTCAACTCCTTGAAGCAGCAGGAAAGTGCACATGTCCCAATTGATCACACGGTAGAGTTAACTTAAGCTGCCAATATACCCATTTTAGGGTTAATCTGCAGCAAAATTTACGATTTCAATCAGGAGTATAAAGATTAGGACTACATTCAAGTGTACCGATATCCGGTACATATACCTATCAGATTTGTTAGAGACCACTTGACACAACCATTTCTCTAACCGAAAAAACCCCCACTTTATCATAACAATGAATTACGTGGTACTTCTTCCTATTTTGACAAATCATAAATTCGATCACAATTCGCTGCCTGCATCCATGTTAATAGTGAAGACATCCTAAAATCAAGAGAACACTTTTAGTCCACATAGATGTGGGATATAAAACTACTTTTAGTCCTACTGGCACTCCATATTTTCTTTGTTGACTCTCTAAGTACTCAGTATTCAACACAGTATCTCAACGAAGGTTTGAAATTTGATTTGATAACTTGTCCTTGTCATAAGTTGTAACGTGTGTCCATAGTAATAGCGTGCCTCAGTGGTAAGTTGTAACGTGTGTCCATTGTGATAACGTGCCTCAGTGGTAAGTTGTAACGCGTGTCCATTGTGATAACGTGCCTCAGTGGTAAGTTGTAACGCGTTTCCATAGTAATAACGTGCCTCAGTGGTAAGTTGTAGCGCGTGTCCATAGTAATAACGTGCCTCAGTGGTAAGTTGTAACGTGTGTCCATTGTGATAACGTGCCTCAGTGGTAAGTTGTAACGCGTTTCCATAGTAATAACGTGCCTCAGTGGTAAGTT
>JAUMHH010038602.1:0-10075 GCA_032359455.1 Chlamys rubida
TGGTACATTGGAGTGGTTTCAGTGGCTTAGAGATGGTACATTGGAGTGGTTTCAGTGGCTCAGAGATGGTACATTGGGAGTGGTTTCACTGGCTCAGAGATGGTACATTGGGTGTGGTTTCACTGGCTCAGAGATGGTACATTGGGTGTGGTTTCACTGGCTCAGAGATGGTACATTGGAGTGGTTTCACTGGCTCAGAGATGGTACATTGGAGTGGTTTCAGTGGCTTAGAGATGGTACATTGGAGTGGTTTCAGTGGCTTAGAGATGGTACATTGGAGTGGTTTCAGTGGCTCAGAGATGGTACATTGGTAGTGGTTTCAGTGGCTCAAAGGAGGTAAAACAGGTTATTAGTTTCATGACAATGAGCAGCTACTCTCAGTCCCTGTTTGATAACTTACCGAACCATTGAAGGTGAAAAAGAACATGACAAGCTTGTCATCGTAAATTTGAGGATGTCGAGCAATCAAGTTCAAAAATCTTCTCAGTGATTTTCTTCTTTGTTCAATAAACTCTCTACTGGCTGTAAAAATAAAAAAAACATACTGACTGTAGTTTGAACTTCTTGTTGTATACATCCAACCTCATCACACTATTTTTATAAAATCTTAAACAAAGTAAGAACTTAATGGCGTCAAGTACTTTCGCAAGAAATCAATATCATCATATTGGAAATAAAAGTGTGGAAGCCACATTGCCTATTTTCAATAAAACTAAATATACATACAATGTCATCGAAATCAGTACATAAAGTGTGAAAAGTACAACAGATTTTGTTCTCTCGTAAACTGAATAGGTGTTTTACCTCCCATCATTTTCTTAGGTGGAAGACTGGGAATCATTCGGTAGGGGAATCTTGTCATCAATAGCTCGTTAAATGATACAAAGTCGTTGTATCTTCTAAGGACGGTCGCTTTACAATTCTGGAAAAAAAAATCTTTGGATTTATATCATGTACAATATATGTTATTGACAATCCATTTTGCGATTATATAAACATCAATTGCAATATTGTTCAAAAAGCACTACTAGGTCAAGCAAATATACCCTCCAAGAAGCTATTGAACTCTACATCTTATTCTGCATTTGAATTCCAATTGAATAAATTTAATTACATAATTGCAATACAATCTGACACAAACATGTAGTTGGGTATATCAGTTTACACTTTTATCATTATACTAACCTGACTAGTCACTTCATATTCAACATGTTTTAAGATGAGGCCTTTTTTCTCTGGAACAAGTTCTACTTTCACGGTATCTAGCTCACACAGCTCTCGGAATGTAAATCCCAGCACGGTGGGTGTTTTGGAGCGCCTCATCTTTACACTAGTAGCTCTTAGGTCACCCAGGTCTCCTAACCCTGGCTTTGGAAGTTCTGAAAGAAATGTTGTAATGATTAATATACATGTACAAAACACCACCAAATCAATTCTGCTTCCACTGGGAATTCAGGTCAGTAAAATCTACTGCCATGCCTGATAATTAACCCTTACATCCAGAATTTAACCTAGCTTCCATGGAAGGATACCAGCTTTACTTTCTTCTCAGCACTCTGGTGCTCATTTGTACAGATGGGTAGACTGGATCAATCATGGCAAAATATCCTGTTAAAGGATACCACTGTAGTTTAAATGACCTCTACCTGTGCAGTTCAAATTCTAGTCGGCAAAGTACTTCTTTTCCCTAAACATTCCCATATAACTTACGGGTAAAAACTAGTTTAACTTTCGCCACTTTCGCCCAGCGCAACAAGGGGGAATTCATCCTGACAGCAAAGATTAGTATACATTATACAATATATAAATGTAGTAATTGCATGTAATGGGTACAGTTAACACTGGACCAACATGGATTTTAACGATGAAGTGCAACTATTTTACAGCGAGTAAGTATTTCGTTAAACAGTATTAAATCATAGCAGGGTATCATATATAAACTCTGTACAAAGTACCAACATTATGCTAAATTTTATTTCTTAGTTATAAGGAAGATTGCTAGAAATGGACAGTTTATTTAAGAATAGGAATGACCTGTTAGTAAAACTCTTTTAGGACAATCCTGTACAGACTAAATGACGACATTTTTGGCCTTAATAACTGTACGGGTTCTAAAATATATTTCTCGTATCGATAGTGCTTTTTATTTTCACATACAAATATATTATGAATATAAATTGACATGAACAATCAATACTTTAACCAAGGGTTTCCCCAAAACTAATCAATATTATACATTTATTGGCCTTGGTAGGAGGGAAACATGATGATTCTTTGTTTCTCCAAGATAAATGATCAATTCATGTTACACAAGGGTGAAGCACAAATGAAACATTATTACCATATATGATTTAGCGAGGAGAAGAAAATAATCTTGTTTCCATACCACATGGGCAATAAATATGTTATTATACCGAAATAAAACAATGATACTAAAGTGAAGGTGTCCAACACAAGATGCCAGAAACACTGGGAACAAAACCTGTACCTACCAACATGTCAAACACACTAGACCTCACAGCCAACCAGGTATTACTGATAGAGTTATTGAATATATCCAACACGTCAAACACACTAGGCCTCACAGTCAACCAGGTATTACTGATAGAGTTATTGAATATATCCAACATGTCAAACACACTAGACCTCACAGCTAACCTGGTATTAATGATAGAATTATTGAATATCCAACATGTCAAACACACTAGACCTCACAGCTAACCTGGTATTAATGATAGAGTTATTGAATATATCCAACATGTCAAACACACTAGGCCTCACAGCCAACCACGTATTACTGATAGAGCTATGGAATATCCAACATGTCAAACACACTAGACCTCACTGCTAACCTGGTATTAATGATAGAATTATTGAATATCCAACATGTCAAACACACTAGACCTTACAGCTAACCTGGTATTACTTCCAGAATAAAGGGGGCCAATCAGGTGTGGATTTACTCTCAAGAGTAAAGGGGGCAAAAAAGATGCAGGTGTTTGGGGAACTTTGCTCCAAGGCAAAACGCCAATCAGATATGCTTGCTATTCAAAGCAAAAGGGTCCAAACAATAAAGAGCAATGCTAAACATGTTTGTAGGCCCTGCACTATTAAGCTATACAAACAATGCTACTTTAAGGTACAAGTGTCTTAAGCTACTTTACCCACTGTTTGTTATACACAAGATAGATGTTATACACAGTGTATATAGTGGTTCTCTACCTGCTTAGGTTAAGTACCTGGTAATGTTGGTTAGTAGGTTATCTTACAATCACCTCATACTAACGATGATGTTGGTGGTGGTTCTCAAGGATGTAATAAATATCACATGTGTATTGTGTATATTGTAGAACAGTGTTTTATAGCAGTACAGATCTATGGGGTGTTATCATGTAATAACACAAACACCATCAATTTGTCATTGACATAAATGTCACGATCATCACAAATATGATGTATATCATATAAATGGAAACATTCTGTAGATCATTATCTTACCTGGTATATATACCTTGATACAAATCCTGAAGTTATTATACATATATACATAATTATAGTGGGAAGCACATGAAATCAATAGAAATGTTTTATACAAAATTTAATTTGCTACTACATGTAGTGAACTCTGAAGTAATAGATGCCAAGACCATACTGTACCAATTGTGTTTATTTTATAATACATGTACCACAATTACACTAAAACTGTACTACAGTGTTATTTTCGCTAAAAATTCTGTGTTTATATATATCTCATTTAATGTATGCTACCAAAGTTAATTTACAACATGAAATCAAACAATTCATTTATGAGATCTAATATAAAGAGATATGTGGTCATAAAAATTCTTGTCACTGAAATGTATGGCAATAATGATTACATGTGTCTCCATATGTAGGTACGACACATCAGCAATCTGACCCAATGCATATACCTTATGTATTAGGGATTTATGTCCATTTATCTAATAGATATATAGGATCGATACTGCTTATACTCGAATAAAGAATTTAGCATTGCTTGTAGCACAATAAAGTTTTAAAGTGAATTTGATTCTAAATCCTAAATTAATCAATACAAATTGATAGACAAAGTAGTGGCATTTTTTTTCCATTTGGATTTCAAGACAATTCATAAAATATGTGCACTCTGAACAATTCCTTTTGTGACACTAAGACCAAACTGACTACTAGTAAATAATAAAGATAACATACAACATTTATATAGCACCTTATATCATTTGTAAAATTACTCTAAAGCGCTTTACAACATATGGATAATAGTATTAGTCATAATTGTGAAACAAAAACAAAGGCTTACAATCACTTTTATACATTAAGCAAGCAGATAATCATCGCAATGTGCACATAAATGAATAAATAAAGGGTGGTATTTACATGACGTCTTTGCAAAGAGCAAAAGACTAATGGAAACGGTAGAATAAAAGTTATAAAATTTTGAAAACTCATTTGTGTAGGTACCTACATTACTAGATCATAAATGACATGTACCAGGTATACAAAGTGCTAAGCATTGTAAGCTATATTCTAATCTTTGCATCGGAAATCACTCGCTCAACTCTACATACTTCATCATTACTCGGTACATGTCCGGTAATTGAAATAAGTGCATAACTAATTCAAAATCTCAATGAATATTTATGATCCGCATTAAGTGTTTGTAAATAAACCCAGTAGCATATAACATGATGAGTATGGCGATGTCTTTATATGTACACATCTTCTTATTTTAGTCACATACATATCAGTGTATTTATCAATTGGCAACTTTCCAATATTCCATCACTGACCCGACCTGAAGTACCCACTCAACACCCTGTCTACCTTTTTATAAATCACTAACCTTACTTGATGCAATACCTTTTTGCATTAATTTAACTCTCTGCATATTATTGTCACTTGATACCATACCATAAGTACCAAGGAGTTACATGTTGATTTAAACATAACATGCACTGATGCTAACTATAATTGAATACTAAGTTTTACTGCATTGTATGTATGGTAAAAGTATATTAGTTTGGGATGTTTTATATTTTACAAATCATTATTATCATAGTTGCCTTGTAGCTTTGTGCTACATGTTTAAGGAACTTCCCTTTAGCTCAGTTGGTAGGGTATAAGTAGGAGACAGAGATGATGGGGGTCGATGGTTTAATACTCATTAGGGCAGAAACATACTTAAAACTCTCCTGTTACATTTAATATGTGACCTTACAAAGATTGTTAACTTTAAATAAAAACTAATATTTAGATTCCTGATCTGAATGTGTAGATTTTTTGTTCTAAAGGAAATAACAAAATCTTACATTAGTTTCCTTTTTCTATGAGATTGACAATCTGCGGTACGGACATATTGTTACCCCGTTACAGTTTGGTTACTATATTTACTCATGGTTTACCAAATGAAAACTTTTTCACTTGTTCTGTCCTAGAAACAAGATTCGTTTTATCAAGAATTTGCTGAGCTAAAATGGAACTTCCGGACAATTTCGTTTCATAAATTACATATGAAATGGAAATACAAGACACTTTTGATTACATTTTGACATTATGGAGAATGTACCTGTGAATATTTATCAAATCTTTGACCATTATCAAGCCTTCAGTGCTGCTCTTTTATGTTAATTATCACTTGCTAGTTTTATAATCATTTTTTCAGTTCATTTTGCATTTTCATATTTTATGAATTTAAAGTGAATCATTGTATCTAGTTCTACAAATCAGTGGACATGTTGATAAACAACACAAATTCAAGTTTTCACAAGGACAATTAATATAGATTTACATTTACTCAAGAGATAAGGAACATCACAATTATCGCTTGGTTATATGTGATGTCATCAGTCAAAACATTAACTATTTACACAACGTGTACAGCTAGTATACTTTTACACAACGTGTACAGCTAGTATACTTTTACACAACATGTACAGCTAGTATACTTTTACACAACGTGTACAGCTAGTATACTTTTACACAACGTGTACAGCTAGTATACTTTTACACAACGTGTACAGCTAGTATACTTCAAGATAATTTCAATCATATTATACAACCAATTTTAGAATTCAGAAGAAACATACTCATTATGATGATATTGCCAAATAATTTAACCATATAATGGTACAATGTACACATGCTGTAACTCGTCCAATTATTAATGTTTATTAAAGTATCATAGCATTACAAATTACAGTAATAATCACCTTTATGTACCTACAGGTCTATCATAACAGGCCTAGTCTATCATATGTGTAGTACTTGACAACCTTAGTGAAAATTAGTTGATAAATAATAGTAAAATACTAAATGTGTTATTACTAGATGAAAATTCACACTTACAATTTAAATATACATAAAAAAAAAAAATTCCTTATCAAATTAACATGCTTCAGGGTACATGGAATTAGAAAATTTGCGTTGGAAAAGGAGAAATTGGTAAAATGACATTGTAATACGTTAAAGACAGCATACTAGGTAATATTATTTGTTGTCTGATTGATCTTCAATCACTAGGAGGTAAAAATCTGTTATATTATTTCCAACCCATGAAAGGCATAGGAAATATACTTGTGTATGACAATGTGTTTGATCAATGGAAATTTTTCAAAATAAGTCATAAATTGGCCAACATTAGTGCCATTTCTATTTCAACACGTCTTGTCTGTCATGATACACCAGGATCACGATTAGAACGGTACAGCAAAGCTATCGCAAGGTATGCAATAGTTAACAGATACTGAATTAGATATAAAACAGGAGTATTGTAATGTGATGATGCAATGTATATTTTTTTTAATGTTTTATTTGTGCAAAAAATGTATGTATCAGACTATTATATGAAATGACATTGCACATTCTGTGATTGGAATGAAAAATCTTACCCTGTCCTGAAAATGTTTCTAGGAGTTTTTCGTTGACTGATTTTCCTTGCTGGGCCAATGCTGTTAAGGCTAAAGCCTTGTATAGTCCTGTTCTAGACACAGACCCCTGCTTACTGTCCACTATATCCCATATCTGCATTACCAAATGAAAAGAAATACAGAACATTTTATCAGTTAAATATATATACAAACTAACATGATGAATTTTCAAACCAAGTCTTAATGTCATTGAACCCATTTAAATGACTTTTTACAAAATCCATATTGTCTTTATTAAAAGCCACATTTTTGTGTAGAATTAATTGATTTGGAGTTTTATACCAAATTGTAAGTGCGAATTCAAACTGATAGTGATAATTCTGATAAAATATTTTAAAATGGTGCTTAGGAGAACTATGGTTCTTAGTTTTTCAGTCTGTGGTAATAAAATCAGACTAATCAGGGTTGTTTGATTGCATATATTCAGCACTAGCCGCAGGCTGATATTGGAAATTTCTGCTAGTCTGATCTCTATTTTTGATAGCAAATATTGAACATTTTCGCTATCATGTAAATCATATATCATTTTAAGCCCTGTAGTTGTCTGATCCAGCATAACATTTAGGTGAAAACTTTGAAGGTTCAGAATGCCTGTGATTGTTCAGACACGAATTGGAACAAATAAACAATGATAGTGGAGATCACTTTATCTGGCAGACTGTCCATCCACAACTCTACTGTAAGACCTGTTCTCGATTATATTTAACCATTGTCTCAGTTTCAGAAGTTTCTTTAATTGACCTCTGGTGGGTATGACGGGTGATAGTGAGAGCAATTTGTTCTTATCCACAATATCAATGTTGTTAACTATTTTGTATAATTAAAACAAGGCAGAATAAGATCCAACATCCGCTAGTGTTATGTTCAGTGAAGTTCAGCATACTCTAGTTGATGGATTCCTAAAAGGAATTCACTTATCTGGCCATATGACGATATGCATAATCAGAATTCAAAAGACGACAGGACCAGGCAACATCAAAAGGAGAGTCTCACTGTCTCTATATATATATACCCCTGTTATCCAGTTTATATGTTTCGGCCCATCAGAACAGCGCACAAATGTGAAACATCACTATATACAGTTTGGTATTCTTTGTCCCTAGGCAGCGCATCGCTTTTTATACTTTTAGATATGTTTTGAAAAAAAAATACATATCCTAAATGTGGCATAATGAGCATTTTGTACAAATTTAGGAATGTCTCCATATTGGTAACAGTAAACATTTTGAAAAAGAGTCCTGTTTTCCTGTTAAGTGTTGCAAGATTCACACTGTGATCAATTTGCCATACTGCTATTTGCAAATCTGCACAACTGCAGTGATAGTTTGTTTTTCATAAAATATGTCTAATTTCATAATATTATTGTTTATGTTATATAACCACAACTGTATGTATAAATAAGCTATTGTGATCCTCATGTTATGGGTCAAACATGAATTACTGATAAAGATGTTTTGTTTCCCAAAAGTTTTGATATCTAAGATTAGGATATTTTACTACTTTTTTGTAAAGATAAAAAATGCTGAAGAATCATCAAATATGATTAATATGAGCAACACACTGAAAAAAAAGCAAAAAGTACGTTTAAGCATTTGTCAAGTGCCGAAAGTCTTGCAGAATATCAAAACAATATTTAGAAATTACTGATACATTGTATACATGTACAAGTAAGAAAACATTTTTTGTACTAAAACAACTGAGTACCATATAATGATGGTTGGTTTCCTTTTTTTTTTTTAAATCATATTACTCTATAGAGTGAATATAAAATATTACATGTACTATCAATATACCATATATATGGGAAAGGGAGAGAGATTTGATAAAAGAGATTGTTGAAACAAAAGGATTTATATAGTTACATGTGGTATAAAATCACTTTCTACACTGCTGTATAATAACTTACAATACATGTCACTACATACATAGTTGTTCTATATCATTTAGCAGTAATAAGTATTAAATTAAATGCATGCATTAGCTTTACAAATATAGAATTTATAAAATCTGAAGTGTAAATGAAATAAGAGGCTACTCCAATAAACGAAAACACTTCCGGGCGTGCTGTAACCCTTGCTAATTAGCTATCAGCGTGACACAGTTTTCGGTCACAACTCGTTAGAAACGACAGGGGCTCCGCCCACCACTTTCGCTTCAGGGCAAATTAGACATGTGTCAGTCGACAGTAATTTGTATCGTTGATACAAGACAGATATTGCATCTAAAAACAAAATTGTAATAAACTCAATTACCTGTGAAATAGTCTGTCTTGGCAAATTGGATTTTAACAAAAGTTGTACAAACAAATCTTCATTCACTTGTTCCCCATGCGGGCACAATATTTCGTAAACTTCGCGATAATAGGGCGGCACAGACCCTGCAAAGAAAATTAATGCATTATTAAGCATAACATTGAAAAAATAAGATAAACAACATATCGTTATTATAAATAAAAATATTTCATCCGAAATGCATCTTCGTCAAATTAGGAAAACATCTTGAGAGAAACACGTCCATACCGAACGACAGGTCGGCCGACATTTTGGCCTGATCATGTGACCAAAATGTTTTACTCTCTAAGCCAAACACAATACTTCAAATACATTTCTATTTAACGCCATTAAGTTTTTGACGTGCTTTCATATTTTCTATTTAGTTCTTGGGTTTAATTCAATATCAAGTACTTACAAGAAGATAAGTGACCGCTTTCCACGTAGAAGAATATTGGTTCGAGATTAATTAATATTTTCATTGGATGCAATGTTTACAAGGCAAATACCGCTCAACCTTGAACATGCACTTGTTTTCTGGGATATCGTGTGATAATTAGAACAGTGGCATCGTTTTGGCTAACTTTGCATTAGATCTGTATCTTGGAAACGTTATAGACTCTGAATGGTATACGAATATGTCATTTAATTGGAAAACCGGCTTGTTGGGAACCTGACATCAAGTTCAGGCACGAGGAGTTCTGTCTGGCAACAGACCAATCGTCCGAGATTGTTATGGATAGAAAGAAATCACAGGTATTAAACATCAAATGTATTGTACAAGCACATTTTTAAATCATCATAAATGTTATCATTTATGTAGAATCATAATTCATCAGTTCACAATGCGCTTCAAATTGA
>JAUMHH010038613.1:0-10075 GCA_032359455.1 Chlamys rubida
TGCTTGTTCTTTAATTCCTGAAATCTGGATCGGAATTTGTCCAGTTATTAGTCACGCTAATGTAAATTCCTGTTTGATAAACAGAGACTTTTGTTTGGGCAAAAACAATGTCCCTCAGTCCATACAATTATTCTACAAGTTAGCAAATCCTTTATCTATCCCTATTGTACATTTTAGCTGGAGTTTCAGTTACATTCATCAGCCTTAAAATCTGAATTGATGAAAAGACCGCTAATTTTCTACCAGCAATTTTATCTGGAGTTTAATATGGAGTTTTGCCTGAAGCATGAATCTGCACAATACAATTGAACATTATAATCATTCATACCTAAAATTCAATCACAGTAAATTACATCTGCCACTACTACATTCAAAAACAATGTTTCAGTGGAGTTTATATCAGAAAGACCGACGTACCAAGTTAATCAACCCACTTTGGTAAAGAACTTGGGGAGAACAATGGGGGAGAACAAATTAAAGTTACTGTACAAGTTGAGAAATCCCCCCCCGGAGTTACAAAATATAACTTTGTTTTTAAATTATTTGTTTTCAAGTAGCTGAAGACATTAACAGGAATTATCTTAAAAGGAAAAAGATGGAGTAATAAAACTACTATTACAACGGTTACAGCATGTCAGGAAAACTAAAATTAAAGCAAACAAATGCCACTACAGGATATCTACATTCATGTTCTTGATCCGCTATCTAATGAAAAAGAGGTTCATGCAATAGCGACACTCTTGATTTGCAAAGTAACAAAAGAAAGTGCCATGCAAGGAGGTAAAGCCGTGCAGAAGAAGTCTAAACAAGGGGAAATAATGCTGAAGAGGAGTTAACACTCTGGCTGACATTCTATGGACTAAAAGGACACCGAGAGCCTTGCTTTGATTGACATTTCACATTCTGACAACGGGTAACAACTACCAGTTCTGGATTTACTGATATGAAATCATAGAAATTGTTTGCATGGGAATGACAGGTTCTTATTTGTCTAGATTATCAAGCGGAAAATGCTTTTGATTTACTTTCTCCGAGTCAAATAGGATATGATATCTGACACAGTATTCACAGAATGTGTTCACTTTTCAATGCCAATTTTCTATCTCTTTACAAATCATTTGAAAAATAATTAATGATTATTTCAAAGAAAATTACAGGAAACCAGACTTTTGTTTACATGATATAACTTCCTAAAGCTAACTTTCCATCAGTATCCAATCTGTCAATCAATCCTCTGAAATTGCTTTTTAATATTTTCAAACAGAAATCACAGACATGGTAGTTGTACTAACTTAAGGGGGGCTCTTGAAGCTTCATTGATCAACTAAAGATCTTGACAGACACTTCGGTCTACAACAGGCTATCTCAGTACCTGCATTATATCAGGCATCAACATCGGTTTGCCATTAGTGCTGGGCTCAGGTTCATTCTCTACTTCTGCCCCGATTGCTGTCAGGTCCACATCAGGGAATTTTCTACCAATCACTTTCAGTGCCTCGTCGATCTCTCTCTGGGTACCTGAAATAACCATCATCCCATTCGTTTTACATTACAACAGGTACAGGCTGCAAACTCTACCATAATGATACACAGTGGAACCTCCTGAATATCAGGATATGAACTAGAGAGTTGTTTTTTCATGTTTCCTTTTAATTGTATATGCAGGTTTTTTTCCAAGTTTGAAAAAAATGGGGGACATTGGTAGTGTGATATAGGCAGAATATCTAAATGTAATTTAACCCTTTCACTCCTATGTAACTTTAGTAGACTCTACCATGCATTGACCTGGATGAGTCCATTATGGTCTACAGTACTAGTGGTGAAAGGGTTAATGGGGTGATGTACAAACCCCCATTCTGGAGAAAACAATGAACTACACTACAGGTATATGCATATTTGCTTTGCGTAATTATATAACCTGTAGGTGAAGGTCAGTGAGCTAAATATAGTGCACTGCATACTTACTGTGAATGATGCAGGTATTGCTCAAGTTTAATCAAAATATCTTCAATGGTTGATAATGTAAGCCTATAAGACTTCATTGATTATTTTTAACCCATTTGACCTTTGAACTTGAAATGAAGGCCACAATTACCTTATTACCACAAATTGTACATTTTCATTGGGTGGTACACATTAAGTTTCATCACTGGAAATTTTGCACTGTTTGTCTTAGATCTTGAGTCGAAGGCCAAATTCACTAAATTACAGTAGACTGCACACTTCCTGGAGTGATGTCTTTAACCGTTTAAAAGATGTCTTGGAAAATATGATATTAGCAGAACCAGCACTAATATATGGAGAAAAAAAATGACAGCAAATCCTGCTTATTTGTTATTTCTGATATAATTTAATACCCAAATTGTCAAAATGTATATGAAAACACCCTACATCTTAATATTTTTTATTATTATAAATGTCGAATTTGCAGTCTACTGTACAGTGTACGTCACAAAGTGTACAACTGTATAGCTTAACCTTTTAAGTATGTCAAGTTTTAACTACATACAAACCTTCAATAAGACAGAGCTGAAAGTCTGGTGTGTATGGGTGATTGCTCAGAGATATGTTGGCTCCTGACCGCTCCTTCAGCAGTTGAATATTTTTTCCATGTTTACCAATCAGGCGGCCACAAAATTGTGTAGGAAAGTTAAATTCGTAGGTCTCTTTTTTTGAACTGCCAGACTTGTTTGGAGCTTCTACTATACTGGAAGCTCGACTGCTACAATTACTTGAAACCTACAAAATATTGAACATCATGCATAAATGTATTAACTTTGTAATTACAATTCGTTTATTATACTTACTGCTGGTTGGCCATTGTTAATTTTCCCCCATAATGTTTGTGAGACAGGAAACTTGATGTTGAAAGCTTGTATCAAAACAAATATAAAAGATTCATAAAGCAATAGTTTAAGCTTTAAAAAAAAAATGTTAGTGTTAGTTAGTGACTTCAGCTGATTAACCAATTCATGAGCTTTTTTAGAAACAATAATTGCAAACTTATTAGTTTGCACATCTATTGTAACCAATCTATTAGGCATCACAGATGAAACAATTACTCTTGTGAAATGCGAACTCACACAAAAGATGATGTTTGTGTGAGGTTTTGTGACAATTGCATAAGAAAAGAATGTTGCAGAGCAATTTTTATCGAATTCTTTTTATAGTAGCAGTGACCTAGTTTTTGACTGCGTGTCATAACAGGACCTTGTACAAGACGTGATGTAAATTAAAGGGAGATAAAGCAATAAACAAGATATTTCCTTTTGGAAATTAGTTTCATCACTGACCCTGTATAACCCCCTACAATGTGGCACAACTCGTGTCAGATACAGTGGGTGAAATCAGCAGAAGCACAAATGCCTTTACGTATAAAAACTAATTAGTTCTAATTAATTCAATGATCCTAAAACATCTAACTTTCCACAAATAGACATCTATTAGTGTCAGACACAGAACAGACACTTACACTATCACAGTTTGAGGTGTTGGAGTCGGACCCATGAGCACTAACTTCACTGTCAGTCTTGGATGGTGTTTGACCAACTGAGTCTGTTGTGTGTACTGAATTAGAGTTATCTCCCCCACATAGTTCAATGTCTGTCTGTTTGTCCACATTATCACAACTCTCCACCTCAGATGACCAACTACTTGTCATCTGATCATGGTTACCGTTCACAAGATTCACAATTGAGTCTGACTCCGAAATTCGGCAGTTTTTGAATGAATCGCTCTTGTCATTTTCATTATCACGGACCTGTTTACCATTCATGTGTTTGTTGTTGTATGTAATGTTATTTTCTATTGACAAAGGCACAGAGCATTCTATCTTCATGCTTTGCTCATTTTCACAGGCTGTGATGTCTAGTTTTGTTGATTCTAGCAGTGGTTCAGCAAAAGTTGAGGTAGAGAGAGACACATCATGGGTTGAATCTATTGGTTTTTCACAGGTTTTATTCATTATGCCATCCCCAATGTCTGATGTCATGAATGCCTCGTTCATGGCGGAATTTCTGTGCAAGTTGTCATCGCTTCCTGCTATCCGTGTAGAATTATATTCTGATGTTGAAAATCTTGTACTATCTCCATTGCAGTTCATGTCATACTCCAAAGTATCCAATGTCTTATTGCCTGACTGTGCGACAGCACAAGAAGAGGATGTCAGCACCTCCTCCTGTATGATCTGTTCCTCTACACATTCCTGATCTTGGTCTGCATGCTGGGCCTCGGAACTGTCACCCAGTTTACAGCTCTCTGTCTGTACCACTTCCTTATTAGATAGCACCTTTTCCAGAACAGCTTCTTGTTGAATCCCCGGAGACTCTGACTCTGTACTCTGGTGAACTACATCTGGCAGATTGTTTTTAGAACCAACACTTGGAAGTTTTCTGTGTGTATCTTCAGCATGGTTCTCTTTTGAATCAGATGGAGGCTTCTGCTTTGGTGATTTCTTCCAGAAGAACAGCCATAATAAGCCGAAGAATGACACAGAGCACCCGACAATCACCTTCAAATTTGCCATTATTCATCAATCATCCACAACGATTCTACAATCTGAAACAGAAACAAAAATTCTGGTTTATCCAATTATAACAAATACAAAAATAAATGCCAAACCAAAAACAAATTGAAATGTTTCAGCACTTGAAAAAATAGTGTGGGTAGTCCGAGGTGTACAATACCACCCCGACACACAACACATACATAAAAAAAAATCAGAACACTGATGAAATTAGAACTCTTTAGTAGCAGTCATCTGACTGTCTACATGTCTACACATGTATACATGTCTTGATATATTCTTCTGGAATACTGATATTCTGGCAGTGGACTTCCTATTGATCTTCGAGTCTTTTTCAATAAACATGTATTTATGTAAATTAATATTCACTACAATTATAATAATATTATTATTGTAGTGAATTGAATTAAAAGATAATCACAGAAATTGATTGATAATGTATAACTAAAATGTGGTTAAGTCTGACATTCTGAGCCATCTGGTTCAACTTAAGCACCACTTTTTTTTTAATTTCAGTATATGACGGAGTTTCACTTTGATTTAGTTTGAAATCTTGACCTAATTGTGTCAACACCTGGGCTCTGAAAATATTGCACTGCATGAAAATGTTGACAACAAGAATTTAAACCTTTAGGAAACAGTTTTTCTCAACATGGTAGACTTTTTCAACTATCTACCCTGCTATGAAGAACTTTTTTACAAGTAAAAGTTGTAATTTTTTTTGTCTGTTCAAGGAAAATTGCTCCTTTACACAGAAAAATATGAAGTGACTGCGTGTAGTACTCATGAAGTGCGACCATTGTGTCATTAATGTCAGACAATTCGTACATAAATATGCCACATGTTTATGATGATCCGTGTTTCGTTTTTGTAAACATGCGAACGTGCCAGTTAAACATATTTAGGCCTCGACCATGTATTGCTGACAGACGTGTGTATTGTCATGATATTTCTGCGATTACAATTTTATTATATAATCGCAACCTGGCCACCGATCCCCGATTTGTTACTTAATTGATATATTACCTGTACATGTGCCAAAACAAAAATATTTGACCAGGTTGTCAATTGAACTATTAATCCGTAATTATAGTTTCAATCCACCCTTCGCATTCTGATACATTACAATCAAACTTCCTACAATGCTTGAGACATCTACTTGTCTTGACCGTTTGCCATAATTTTTGCTGATGTCACTCAGATAGCTCAACTACACTTTATTTTAACGGCTATAATTTTGTGTAATTCGAACAGGATTGAAAATATATTTAATTTTGTTCCATCTGACCGGAGGTTTACCATATATCTATTTCAGACTACCTGGGCTGTTTTCGTTAAAATGGTTAAATCAATGTTGTCCATTTATTAAATAAGGTCAGACCAGTAGTAATCTGATGCTGCTTTCAGGTGAGCCTTGACAAAGCCTTGCAAGGCCTGCATAAACATTTGCAGGTTCGCCAGGATTTATACCAGAACATGTTACATTTCAAGGCGGACAAACCGGTTGTTCCGCATAGAACAAACAAGCCCATAGAGTCTTGGTCTAGAAAATATATACTACATCCCAAAGCCGAGTAATGATGTTTTATAAGTGATTTCCTCAAATAAGAAATTAATAATAAATACTATCACCAAGAATTTACAAAGGCTAAAAAACACCTTACAACGATGTAGACTACGGTGAAAGATGAACAGGTAATATCTCCACTATATCACAAATCCTTGAATTTTTTTACTTAGAACACAAAGCAACATGACTTTGACCGAGTGAAGATGTGTCATGTCGTGATGTGGAGGTGATAATGTGCGTTGGTAACTCAGACCCTCTCCTCACTGTACTCCTATAACATAAGAGGCCGCTGGTAGGCCTTTTTTTCTATTGGATATGATTTTGCCTACTGCTACCTCTTATTTCCGTAGCACTAATTCTTTGATGCAGATTCTGCCCGAAATCCGGGCAGAACAAAATTGGCTCAAAATTGAAACAGTTCTTGACAACGATGTCTACTCACATTTCATATAATATTGATCTCATATGTATGCCACAGACACAAATGTATAGTATATTACAGAATAGAACACTCAAAAAACATGTCCATGTCGTTGTAGCCCTTCTCTCGAAAGAGGAAAACTCATTATTAATGTCTCTGACACGAAATTCTTCTCATTTAATCATGGATTTATGGAAAGGAATATTTATTGGACCCTGTTGAACATTTAAATTATGTAAACACGATATACTTTTTCTAAATCCGAACTTTGAAAATTTAATTGTCAGCATCGGGAAAATCAGCTATGGGCAGTTAGAGGTTACACGGCGACTGTCAAAAGTATCTCGTCGTGTAAACCTCTAACATTGTTGGAGTACTCCTCACTGATTCACACATTTAGTTATTTACGTCGCATATTTACATTGTTGGGATGTGATTGAAATTAAATGGTTAAGATGAAATATTTTCATAATGACATGTCATCTAAAAAGGCAAGTGCCGTCATGAAGACAGTCTTGGACAAGTCGGCACTAGCTAACCTACAGCACCACGAAACATGCGTGCGTATTATTCAAGAACAAATTTACTCCAAGACGAAACATGCTCGATTACGAGAATGCGTCATGCAAAATTTTAAGAACATCGAGAGCTCATTTTTAGTCTTATTTTCTTATACATGCCGGAACAATATGGCTTTTTAGCCAGCAGCAATAATAAAATCTGTCTCTTTCGCCCACGCGTTCCTGCGACCTCGACAAAACGGCATGTTTACCATTTTGAAGCGCGCAACGCGACAGAAATGGTTACGAACAATTCCTACGTGCATCAATTAGCCTTAGTAACCTTTCAAACAATACCTTTATAATTTGCTGACGAATGTTGCATTAATGTTTGTATTTCGTAATGAATGTCAAATCAATAAATCGTAGTGTTTTCAGCGAATCTTCCTAAACACACGTGCTTCTTGCTGTTTCAGTACCGTATCTTCAGTGTTTCAAGGTCACGTAGACAACGAGATATGACGAGATCTTGAAAAATGCACTACTTTCAGGGGCACTTCGATAAAATATCAATACGCATGATGAAATCGACCCACTTTCGATATGAAATAATAATATCCTTGTTTGCTTATATTCTTTATACTTTAATAAATACCGAATTTCAAAATATCATGACATACATTATCTATATGCTTGAATAGATTGGTGTTTTTCATTCGTGTTGATGGTTTCGTATAAAATCTGGATTATTTATGTTAATACGAACGGCGGTAGGAGACGGTTGCTCATTGGCCAAAACCAAAACATAATCAGGTGGTGTTCTATCGTTGACCTGTCAAAACGGTAAAGCAAGTGGATATATGTGGAATATCACTGAAACTGACTATTTTTATACCGATAATGCTTGAAAGGAGGTAAAAGAAAATGACGTTGAACTATATTGTTTCATTGATGCGTTTATATTAATACATGATGAGACCAAAATTGCAGTCTAATGTGCAGACTGCCATCCTCGGCCATCAAAATGGCCTCTGAATCTCTCGTGGTTACAGCAGGAGCTGGCCGACCTCGAGATCAAGATTGCTTCACGAAACAATTATCATAGGCCGAGGATGGAGATCATTGGAGAATTCGAGTACAACAAGAAGGATCTAATCGGTCATGGGGCTTTTGCCGTGGTCTTTAAAGGCCGTAGTCGGAAGGTAAACAATGGCATGCACATACAAAGAAACAACGCTTTGATAGAAATATATTTTCCCCTAAATTACGATAGCTATAAAGTTGATGATTTTTGTCGTTAATCCGTAAATGTCAGGTTTATATAAAGACATTATCTTAATAATATACCTGCTTCAGTATACACGTGTTACTTGGATGTCATGACTATTTTTAATATAGATTTCAATACAATATACGTGTGTACATGTACGTTGCATCATCATAATGAAACACATTGGTTTCCATAGACACTTTTTAGTCTGACTAAACATTCAAGCTTATATCACCCTATGAAATAAAAAAAAGTGGCAGATTATTTGAACTTACGGTGTAAATGGGACAAAATTGTTTACCATCAGTGGGAGACTTAAATTGTTATTTGTTTTGGACATTTTGTTAGTATATCATTCACATTTTTAAAATGTAAGACATTTTTGAGATATGAATGATTGTATTATCACTTATAACTCTGATAATCACATCTACTGTGTTAGTACAAGGGTGTGTTTTTCCATGTCAACAAATCATAATTCATACATGTTCATACAGACATCTGATATATATATATATATTCATACATACAATTGTATGTCCAGGAAGACAAAGGAGAATCCTCAATATTGATGTGAACATGTTAACATGGATCTCCCTGACACTCCCTTTTTATATATACAGTAAACCATACAGAACATCATAACTTAAAAAATAAGAACGTTATAATATATTTTACTGTCATCTATTGTAGGTGAAATTATTTTCCATTTTTTGTGCCAGATCAGAACTGTATTACATAGAGAGAAATGCTTCCAACTTTTGGTATCTGGATGGGAGGGGAGTTTATTTGAAAGTCTGATACAGATAGACTTCAGCTTAATTTTCTAGTTACTGGAGGGTGTTTATGAATAAAGATATGGAATGCCTGAACATCAGGGTGATATTTCTGTAACTTCCCTTAATCTCATGCATATTTGTAGATAATGATTGATCTTATGGTCGTAACAGCCAAGTTTGTGCAAATCACTTTGACTTCAGAAGTTCTTATATATTAATGCTTATATTATTACCATTGCCCTTGGGTGAAGTGATCACCCAAAGGCTCACCTATGAATCGAGTCTGTAGACGTACATGTAGCGTAGCTAGAAGATATAATTTTATATAGTAAAAGTCTATTAATTGAATTTATTTGTAAGAAATCTAGATTTTAGCTTGGTACATTTATTTGAATGCTGGACTCATGTTTTCCTGTGGGACTCACGACCAACATTTTGTAATCCTCTTAGTGATGGGACTCATGAAAATGCTAGAAATAATGTTCAGGACTGACATGAAAAACCCTACAACAATCACTGAAACTCGTATCCATACTTGGCCACAAATAATATTTTTAAAGCTTGCATACAAAATGTATGATAATATCTCAATTGTTATCATATTACATGCTGTTTTTGAAGTTTTCCCAAGGTAATTGTAAATTAGATCACAATATCAGATGGCCATTCACATAAAGTAATAGCTTACCCAAATTAAGATTATGATCATTATTATACTGTGAAAGAAAACATCTGTATTATCCAAAATTAAAGTAGTTTTTAGTTATTTTTAATTGCTTTTTACAACATTAATTTGAAATATATCAACATGCAAGGAAATGATAAAGCAATTGCATTATTGGTGTCATCAATTTTTAGCCCACCATCATCTGATGGTGGGCTATTCAAATCACCCTGCGTCCGTGGTCCGTCCGTCCGCCGTCTGCCGTCCGTCGTCCGTCCTTAAACAATTCTTGTTATCGGTATTTCTCAAGAAGTACTAAAGGGATCTTTCTCAAATTTTACATGTA
>JAUMHH010038624.1:0-10075 GCA_032359455.1 Chlamys rubida
AATTTTCAAAATTACGTAAGCTTTATTACTCTGTGTAATGTGGTTTGTTTGTGTTTTACGTCTTATTAACAGCTGTGGTCATTTAAAGATATGCCAGATTTTGGTGGTGGAGGAAAGCCAGAGTTCCCAGAGAAAAACCACCAACCTACGGCCAGTACCTGGTGACTGCCCCGCGTAGGTCTCGAACCCACGACCCAGTGGTGGAGGGCTAGTGGTAGCAGAATGTCAGACGCCTTAACCAATAGGCCATCGCGGCCCCATTTTTCTGTGTAAAGAAGCCAGTCAATAAACCAACACCAATTGCGTATCTCTGGTACACTGTTGCTAATCGGTAGCTCCAGTGCTTGATGTAGTGCATTAATTACCCTCTATTCAAATAACACTAAGTGCTAAAAGTATTATAAAAAAATCCCAATCCGTTTTGGAAATTGAGAACATATAATTAAAATTATTTTTATGGTGAAGATTTATTTGTTTTATGGTCAAGTACTAATCTGATATCTAAATGTCAATATAAAATTTCAATTTACTAATTGATTTACGCATAATAAGGTGTGACGTCAGCATAAAGTACCAACATGCGACAATTTAGTAGATCGTAGTTAATTAGTTATTAATTATTGTGATTGTATCATAAATAACTTGGCCCTCCCCTTTTGTTTCATTCAAGATTTAGTCATCATAGTAATATATTCTACTATGATATACCCTAGACAATAAATTGTACTTTTCTGATCAAGAAATGATGACGTCGAAAATTAGCATATATAGCGTATATTTTACAACGTCATCAGAGAGACAGTTATTGTATAATATGGTGGTTTTGTACGTCAAAAAAGATGATGGCACAACTTCAATTAATTGCATAATAATCGCGAAAGATTTGTATTAAATTTTAAGATCCTCCAACATATGACTCAATTTAATCGCTCTCTGTATAATATCTTTACTTAGAAAATGTCAAGGTTGTGTAATGTTTTGCATACATCATTATTTATATGACAAATCTCGTCAGTACTTGATAATTAATCTCATACAGCTTGATGTATAGACATCACCTTGGTCATTTGTGAATTAATTATTACCGTCCACTTCGCATGTCATTAGGTTTAACTAATGTTCTGCAGCCGATGTGTAAATACAATTTGTATTATAAACAATACCATCACATTTGGTGTTTATATGAATATCAATTAAACAATGGCCGTATAATTACCACAAGTGACGTATGTATAATTACCACATAGGTGCACGCCCATATAGGTGCACGCCCATTACGTAGGACTGGTGACCCCAGAGTGTGATTTTAGTGTCATACCTATTTTTATTATATATAGTGTTATAAATGCATTTGTAAACGCCTACCGTTACAAAACACATTGTTTTGCAGCTTTTTGTGCAGGTTTCATTTAATTTGTCTTCTTACATTCTGTTGTTGTTGCGGTTCATGTTGGTTTTTTGTGTCCATTTCTGTGTTGACGCTGTGATAGCTTTCTTACTTAACATTTACAAAATGGTCATGTACAATTTGTATCACTCCAAATCTAAACCTTTGTGTAATATAACAAGATTTTATTTTCTACATGCATGCCATTTTTTATTTATTTTTTAATCAGGGAAGCAATAACTTCATATCTTAATAGTAGTCGTAGACTAATGGTATGACGTCGACCACGGTGAAACAAAGGGTGAGTTATAAAGTTACCTGTTTTCTTTTTATGTCAAAGTTGAAACTTGAATGTCCCTTAGTATATATATGCATAGACAATACATCTCCAGCACACACGCAGGCATACAAACATAGGGAGATATTAGCCAGGTGGCATAGGACTAGTAGTCAGCGCCTGATAAGGCAGCTCCTGCGAAATTGTCAAAATTGTATTGATTAATGTATATGCTAATTGTATTGATTGTATAACATACATATCTACGTACTGTGAAGCGCTTTCGAGTGGTTTATTCTACATTGATAAGGCGCTATATCAAATGTTTTATATTATTATTATTTTTAATAATAGCTATAAACTATTAGAGAACAAACCATTTGTTGTATAACGTATTGCACGGTGTACCTGTAACACGTTTTTACCTCAATCCTCCCCTAATCTATATTATGAAAGAATAAGGGGTGTGTTAAGGGTTCGTTTATCTGCTGTGTCAGATTGTACGAAACTTTATATAAATTTTAAAGTTAAGTCTCAATAAATAGATAAGTTTTTCTTATCTCGATATTTTCCCGTTTCTTTTCATGTCGAATTTGAAATTCGATTTTGTCGTTATTTGTCAACACTGTGGTGTGGAACTGAGATTTTACAGTTTACTACTAAGAAAAGTACCTGTAGTACTCCTGATCGGATGATTCATTCAGAATTCTCAACACATTTTTAATCCAAACAAAGTCCGGTTTGTCATTGTTTCTATATCAACTGTACTAACGCTAAAAGTATACATCATCGGTCTAAGGTAACACCTGTACTTTAACATGTCAATTTGTATCAAGGGTGGATCTCGTCAGCAAGAAACTGATCTTTTAGCGGAATGTGGGTTCGTCTGTTGTAGAACAAATCACAATAAAACCACCCAGTACAATCAGTAATGATATCGAGTCCTAAAAAAACAAGCATTCATGCATTTAAATACATAAATGACCCTTTGTCAAAAGTACGAGAAAAATACACTAACAGACAGGTAATGAATTGGTGTTTTGTGTATGGTGAATTTGTGTATGGTGAATTGGTGTTTGGTGTATGGTGTTTGGTGTATGAAGGACGGAGTGGAATGCATGTTTCATGACAGCCCTTATAGCTGCACTTTTGATTAATAATTATATATAAGTAATGTAAGATAATAAATAAGTAGATTTTTATTATGCACTTATACAAACGGTTCATTCTCGTACAGTTACATATCAAAGGAAATATAATATCTACACTTGATAACTGTTCTCTAATAAAGTACATCGGTGTATCTATGCTTAACAAATTGTTTTGTTTGGCGAGTTGATATTAAGATCCTATGATAGCATGCTATTCATGAAAATGATATGTTACGATATTCATCTGACATCCGCATTTCTTGACAGAAGTTTGTTTAGTTTACTGATAGTGTCAATCAACAGGTACAACCTATATTTTATTTTACCAATGATTTTATTACGGATGTTGCCTGGCTTTTAACATTATAAAATTACTTCAATGAACATTTGATTTGTCTTTTTTTGTTTTTTGTTTTATAATGGTTTTCTATCATTGAAGACAGATGAATGGCATGCATTGTAAGCAAGACTGTCAAATGTTGGCACAGGGTTAGTGTACTTGTTTTTTATATGAACTGGTTCATACGGTTCAACTGCAATCAATTGTATGAATATACATATTTTTTATAATAATGTAGAATACTAATCAATTATTAAAAAATTAAAAGATGATCATGCACTAATTGCTTTCATGTTTACCTTAGTAATATAGACGAAACACTCATCAAATCTTACTTTCGTGCTTTTTTTCTGATATATTATCATGTATATTACACATTACATAGAAAAGCTACACATTACATAGAAAAGCTACATATTAATGTGATTTCCGTTGAATATATCGCATATATTTCTTTGCAGAGTGGCAGAAAACTTAAAATATATTCACTTATACCGGTGCAGTCGTGATAATATTCAATTTGTCTGCCACACTCGTGAGTCATAAATCGTATTTAAGAGGAAACCATTAGTTAATGAATAATTCACGATATTTTACAGGGAAATGGAATTTATAAAATTTTACCTGAAAATGAGATTAATATGTTTTTCTTGCCATTCTCCAGCAATATAGAACCTTACATGTTTATTGGAAAATTCTATGAAGGTTTGTTTATATGTTTTCTACATAATTGTTATCAGTATACGGGTTGTAACGTGAGCACAAAAACTTCGGCAAAGACGTAAAGACGTCATATTCGCTGATTAAATATAAACCTTATTCCTTTAACAACAATTACGAAACAAGTTTATTGACTTATATTTATCACTCCTGTTGACCCGGATGCTAGCGTGCAGGGGTCTTAATGTGGGAGGAAACCGGAGTACCCGTAGAAAACCCACGTTGATTATTTAATTGGTACTTACATTTCCAGGTATTTTGTACTGGTTTTCAGTATATTGAAGTATTTGTTAAATACTTTAAAGTGTTTTGATCATATATAAAGTATTTAAATCTTTTTATGGTTATGGGGTTAAGACAAATTGAATGAACTGCAATCTAACAAGTAAATCTATAAAAAATATTATATATATACAAGGTGTGTGAACGGATTCTGTAAATGAAATGTAAATCAGCATTATCCATTTCAAAACGAGCAAGACATATAATGTCTTTTACAGTCAGACAAAAACAACATATGAGGTCATGTGAAATAAAGGAAAATACACATAGGTAACCAATTTTCACTTGACCTGTGTTTGTCCACCTTGACCAACACCGCTTTACCATTGACCATGAAAATTCCTGACATGCTTTGTTAACTGACCTCACTCGTTATTGTTGTAAAGATATGGTTAAATCCTTTTGTTGCTTGATTCAATGTTATCGACACTTGCCTATCAGACTGATTGAGTTCATACAGACGGCCAGATAGGTAGGATGTTCTTTATACATTATCATATAACAATAATGAATTCTTCTTAAGTTCGATGCAGTGTCTGCATATGTGATATCTGCTTTGATAAGTAAAATTCGAAGCAAAATATAATATTATTAATTCGAAGTTTTACATAACGCTTTATCACAACCCAGTTCGTAAGTCGTCTCAAAGCGGTTCACAAATTATTATCTGTGGTAATATAATAGAGCCTTTGCAACCAGCAAATATCTTTCTCAACTGCCTGGGGAGCATGCAGCAGGCGGTGCTGCCATTTCGGCACTCACAGCTAGCATTCAACAAGTCTAGCACTGCCCAACCACGTACTTATTTACAGCTGAGTAGACTGGAACAAGCGGAGTAAAGTATCTTCCTCAAGATACAACACAGTGCTGTGACGTGACTCTAACCCGCAACCCTTGGTCACGAACCCGGCTTCCTACCACTAGACTACTATGCTTCCAATACTATAATGATGATTAAGGTGGTCATATTTCCTTTCATTTGTAATTTAAATGACACACATGTTTCTGCACACACTTTCCATTTTAATCAATTTCCAAAATTATTATTGCATATTTTACTGCTTAGGGATTGTCAATTCTATCTGGAACACAACTTGACCTATTATTTATATCAAGGAAATACTAAAGAATCAGCATTACGTCTCAGCTGCTGAACCTGTTTGTTGGACTATGTGTGTTTGTTATCCATTCCGATGAGTGTGATAGCGTGACTTCAAATTTGAATGTTGAAGTGCCTTTTACAATGTACATACACAAATTGAATAAAAGACCGCGGTGTTTGTGTTGCAGAATTAAGTGTAATTTACTGTAAAAATGGAATGTTTGGCGGTGTAGAAATGCTCGCGTTATTTGCATTGAGTAAATTAACGTAAAATTATCCGCACGCGAACATTTATTTAAATATTATAGATACAGAGAATATATACAAATCAGAACCACATTAATGCGAAATAGTTTCAGCTTTGACGGTTCTACCTTTGCCTTACCTTGGACATATATTTGACGATTCTTATAGTTTGTGGGGGATGACCTGTTATATTTTATACAAGTGATACAAATGCTTAAATAAATAATTACAAACACGTGCAAGCACTGAATCCCTGGGATTACACATACAGGAAGTGTCCCCAGGTGTATTACGCTGACAACTTCACCTAGTTCATGTTCGTGACGCTGTATACAATTGACCCAATTTGAGTGACGCGTTCCCAACTTGATCCACTTTGAAACACACCTGGTTCATTTGCGTGTCGTTTCGCGAATTTGACTCGATTGAAAACGCACCTGGTTCATTTTGCGTGACGTTTTACGAATTTCACCTAATTTGAAACACATTTGGTTCATATTTGTGTGACTTTTTACCGATTTTACCCAATTGTTCATTTGTGTCACTTTTTACCAATTGATCCAATTTAAAACGCAACCGGTTCATTGGTGTGACGTTTTACCGATTTGACGCATTTTTAAGATACACCCAGTTCATTTGTGTGATGTTTACCAATTCGACACATTTTGAAACTCACCTTGTTCAGTAATGTGACGTTTTACCAATTTAAACCAATTTGAAACACACCTTGTTCATTTTTAGGACATTTTACCAATTCGACCCAATTTGAAACATACCCGATTCATTTGTGTGACGTTTTACAAATTCGACACATTTTGAAATACTCCTGGTTCATGTCATATGACAATCTCGGTCTCCTTGTCAGGTAAGATGCAATGCGTAGCTTGTTCAGAATATATGAGTTACCTGGATGTTACTTCGCTTGACCTGTGTATGTCCTTCGTGACCATTATCCTTTTAACATTGACCACTTGAATTCCTACCATACCTTGGTGAATAGTCTTTATTTGTCCTTATTATTGTAATCAGATGGTCAAGCCATCAACCTTTTGATGTTTGTCTAACTGTTATCGACGTTTGTTTACTTGACTGATTGGACCCCGATAGATAGATACAGATATACTGTATATCCCCATGTCAAGTCCACAAGGTGAACTTCAGACCTCAGTGATTATAATACAATGTCTCGTAATACCGTATACACAAGTTTTATAACAAAGATATATCAAGGTCCCTGTGTCTTACAATAATAAAGAATAAGAAAAAAAATGAAGATATTATCTGGACCTCATTACACAATGTATATCAAATACTTTAAAAGCCTTAATTATGCATTCTTTTATTCTTAAACATATATGGAACACATTTCTAATACTTAAACCAAAAACAGGATATCGCATTTTGTTAAATTGTTATAAAGAAGGAAAATTACTTTTATTTTCAATGACAATTTACCTTTTTTTGCACACACTTTGCTTTATATTAATTTCAAAAATTCGATACAAGCATCATTGAAAAAAATAAAAGATTCAATAAACAATGATAGTTTATCGTGTCAAGGGCACGCATTTTGAAGTGACGTCTGTTAATTCTTTTTACCTTAATTCCGTACGTTTTCATTCGCTAAATAAACGTTACCTTTCTGAACACATTTCTTGTGTACTAAATATTAAATTTCATCATTTTTACTTTATTTTTGAAAATCAAATTGTCCTCACTAAAGAGGTTCCATAAAAGAAAATCCTTATAAATACCATATTTTGTTCGTATTGTTTTTTAATTACAGGATTTGTTATTGATAAATAAACGTTTTTTATCAATCAGCATCTACAATGTATTATCAACATTTGAAGATCTTCGAACCGTCGCACATATATATGTATTGATTATCATATTTAAACTAAGAAATCTTAATTGCACATTCCGTCTGCAAAACTAGATTTACAGCCGGTGTTTTAACGCCTATTTACGTGATCACTATGCAACAATATAAACATAAACAGGAACAGATTTTTAGGACATATCCGTAATGTTCGTGAAATGTAAAGAAACATTGTTGTGATTCATAGTTATAAATAGAAATGTAATTACTAAGAAAAAGTAAATTCGATCTGTGGGAACCAAGTACGCCTATGTGCTGATATAAGGATTTAAATAAGTCAAATACGCCCAAAACTATTTGATTATCATGCAGGAAACTATTTATAGTGTTTATCCCATGGCTAAAGGTATTTATCAGTGATCTAAGTATATTTACAGTGTATATCCTTTCAGTGATTCTTTTTAACTTCACTGCTGAAATACTTTGAGCTACATCCTGTTTCTGATACCACGGTTATATAATTGCCTACAACATGTTGTTCCCGGATATGTAGTACGTTTATGTATGTAGTAGATCTGACTCATTCATCGCTGCATTGACGTAAACAGAAACGTTAATGGTACAGAGGTATTCCAGGGATTAAACACGCCGTCAATCACTGATAGGAAATAGGAATAGAGCCAAGATCCAACTGATCAATGATCGATCAGCATCGAAACCACTCACCACTTTCCGGTCGGTTGTGTCCCCTCCACACATGGTTTCGTCTCTAGGTTTTCTCTAGGAGATCATGTTATGCCTGTTCATTTTGTGTCTGCACAAACAACGGTTACGTCAAAATATCATAAAATCTGCGTTTTGTTTTGTTTTCTTTAAATTGTAAAAAAAATGTACCTTTTGTGAGATATAACGTTATTTTATTAATGAATTGAGTAGATTTTAAAAGCTGGACTTGTGCATCTAAAAACTTCAATGTTCCATTTAGGAAACACACAGAATAAAAGTAGATCGAAGTCGAAAACAGAAGCGAGAGGAAAAATAATTAACAAACTTAAAGTAAAGGCCCCATAAAGAAAGGCGAAGCAAGGTGTTCAGGAAAAGTAAACGTTTCTTTTACCAATTGGCACCGTCATGAGGTTTCCAGTTAAATCCGGGAAACAGTGTCGATACTTAAAATTGTTTTGTAATTGTGATGCACGTTTAATGCTAACAGGTCGAAATGAGGTGATGATAATACTCAACTTTAGATGTTTTTGTGGCGTTTTACCTTTTCACAAAACGATGTGACTGCTGTTTGTCTATAAGAGATGGGACTATTTCAAATGATGACTGTATTTATTAGAGACAGATTTGTAGCATTAAACCCGTATGATAATTGTTATTTTTAATTTATTTCTGCTTTACGTCCTAATAACAGCGATGGCCATTAAATGACAAGCCAGGGTTTGGTTATGGAGGAAACCCGAAGTACGCGGAGAAAATTCACCGACCTACACCCAGCACATTGCGACTGTCCAACGTAGGCCTAGAACGAGCGATCCTGTGGTGGAGGGCTAGTGACTCGGTCATCGCGGTCCCTCATTTTCATTAGTGATAGAAGCAACTTAGGTGAACCTTTTAGAATCACATTTTGAAATGACTTTGTCTATAAGTGAAATGACTAAGTAAAGGCTACTTTGTAGTACTACATCCTGCACACAGAATACCATTTCTCAATCTGTCCATTGTTTTGACAACGGTATGACAAGGCGACGCCATGGAGAGGAACCCATACATGAAAATTGAGACGCCGAGTTATGCTTCTGGAGCTGGAACTTCCTGATATATTTGACATTTCTGACAACTGACCTTGTTCCAGAATCACAAGAATTCATCAGAATGCGATAATCGTGTCAAGAGATGGAAAGGTCAAGACAATACAATTATGTATCATGATAAACACTGAGTAGTTAATTAATTAATGTTAATTAACACATAAGTAAGCAAGAATCTGTGAACTGTGGATTATGTACAGTACAGCTGTGGTCAGGCCTCAAATCACGGTAAGCTTCATTCGATTCGAAATTATCTCCATAATTTTAAAATAAATTTTGTTTAATAAAGTTTGATATTTGTAGAAGGGTGTTCTACCGACGCGTAAGATTTTGGCATATGTTATAGTTGAAGATATGTTTTTTAAAAAATATTTGTGTAAATCATGATCTCTATAAAGTTTATTTTCTCTGAGCGCTAAATTCTTTAGGTACGGTGTTGAAGTATAGAATGAATAGGTAGTTTTACTTATATTACTTAATTACTAAAGTCTTATAATTAGTATACTTTTACTTTAAGTACTGGTGACCCGTGCAGTTACTGTTTAACTAATTTAAATATTAACTAATCATATATGATAATTATTTCTGTGGTTTGGATAGACCAAGAAGAGCACTCAAATGTACCTAGTATTATAGAAGTATTAGCATAATGGCACCTGTTACTCTTTAATGATGTATTTATGATTAAATCCGAAAATGAAGATGAACTTTCATGTCGCAGGGTTCATAATGGACATTACTTAATTAGACAATTAAAATGAAAATGAATGTTGTATTTTCATAAAAGTTCACTTTTTAAATATGTTACCATTGTAGAAGTCGGAGTATGTATTGTATAGGAGGGTCACACAGGGTAACATTGTAGAAGTCGGAGTATGTATTGTATAGGAGGGTCACACAGGGTAACATTGTAGAAGTCGGAGTATGTATTGTA
>JAUMHH010038635.1:0-10074 GCA_032359455.1 Chlamys rubida
TCATACCTATCTGGTAAAAGTTATGTGTCGTCAAGGAGACGTCATACCTATCTGGTAAAAGTTATGTGTCGTCAAGGAGACGTCATACCTATCTGGTAAAAGTTATGTGTCGTCAAGGAGACGTCATACCTATCTGGTAAAAGTTATGTGTCGTCAAGGAGACGTCATACCTATCTGGTAAAAGTTATGTGTCGTCAAGGAGACGTCATACCTATCTGGTAAAAGTTATGTGTCGTCAAGGTGATGCAATACCTATCTGGTAAAAAGTTATGTGTCGTCAAGGTGATGCAATACCTATCTGGTAAAAAGTAATGTGTCGTCAAGGTGATGCAATACCTATCTGGTAAAAAGTAATGTGTCGTCTCCTTGACGCCATACCTATCTGGTAAAAAGTAATGTGTCGTCAAGTAGACGTCAACCTATCTGGTAAAAGTTATGTGTCGTCAAGGAGACGCCATACCTATCTGGTAAAAGTAATGTGTCGTCTCCTTGACGCCATACCTATCTGGTAAAAAGTAATGTGTCGTCAAGTAGACGTCATACCTATCTGGTAAAAGTTATGTGTCGTCAAGGAGATGCCATACCTATCTGGTAAAAGTTATGTGTCGTCAAGGAGATGCCATACCTATCTGGTAAAAGTTATAATTATCTATTTCTTTGGTTTATATATGCACACTGTCGACAGTCTGTTGTAATTGCATTACAGTTAAAATCAAAAGTCATCACAAAAGTCTATACCTCTGTATCAAGTAAAGTTGTCTGTAGAAATGTTGCCATGTTCAATTGGTAAGACAAGATTTAAAAGAAACTGAATTGACAATTTTTTTGGCAAAGAAATCATCTTGTCATCTTTATACAATCAAGTTGACTTTATAGATGTAGTTGGTCGTCTTTTACAAGTAATAGTTAGATCAGATCTGGAGGGTCCTGTCTGGGGAGGAATCAAACAGGGCCGGCCGTGTGATCCAATCTCAAACAAGCATTGTCTTCAATACACTAAGCCAAAAGAAAATGATTGAAACCTATACAACTTCAGGAACAGATTTTATGGTTCTGCAGGGGAGGAAAATGATGTGGATGTGATCGAAATATGTACAGCTTCAGGAAAAGATTTCATGGCTATTTTGGAATGTGAAATGATGTGAAAGTGATTGAAATGTATAGAGCTTGTTCAGTAGATATGATGGCTATTTTTGATGGAGAAAAATGATTTGAAGTATCTTGAAAGCCTGTTTAGATAGCAAATGGTAGCGGCTTGGACAGTATAATCTGGAGTGTATTTTGGCTCCTGCTTCGGGATGTATCTACCATTCTATGACACCATATTTGATTAATTTCTGCGGAAATAAATGGCCGTGGCCAAAATGTGAGAAATGTATGGCGTATGGAGGCAGATTCTGGAGCCAGTCAGAGTGACTGATGGACGGGGTTCTACCAACGTGGAGAAAACGTAACCTACGTCAAATAATTCTCGGCAAAGATGGAATACCTACAGAGGGAAATTGACCACCTAGGTGACATGCCTACATGTAAAAATGCCAAAAAACATATCGTGTCGCAGAGGGAAAATATTGGGACCAGTAAATCATGTGAAACCGAGACACACATAAATATGATAGTACCTACGGGCCAAAATCGGGCTCCAACTCTGTAGACATAGAAATATGATAGTACTGAGAAACGAAATTAGAGGATTGCAATTGTAAAACGCAGGCTGTGCTAATGTAAATCGTAGAGTATATCAGTTGAAACAATAAAGTTTCCGAAATATTTTTTGGGTATTCAACATTTCAACAAGATTATCAAATGACTACCTGTACACAAGAATGAAGTGTGGGGTTGAGGAAATACCAAGCTGGAACATTATGTATTGCCAAACTACAGGAGAGATAGTTTATAATTCCTCCACAATCATGTCCATACCCCTATTACTCACATCCCTTGTCACTACATAATCTCCTGTATGTCTCACTCTTTCTCCCTAAGTCCAACCTTCTTTTCCCTCGAAGCCATAATGCCAGAACTTCATATAAAGTTATCCTCAAAGTTGAGACATTTATAATAGTCCCCAAATGTATGTTGTCCTGATAAATGTATGTATATATTAGTAGTTGACATCCTTTATCTTTGTTGATAAGTGGTCCAGCAATCTGTCTGTGTCATGCCATTGTCATAGCATTTTGTATATTGTCATTTCATTTAGAAATTAATATGAAAACAGGAAACTGCGTAAAAATATGCCGTCATACATAGAAGAATTATATACTTTTGCACTGAAAAGCATTTGGTACATTTTTAATTTCTTCATGTTACCTTTTTCATTATATATTTATTTTCATTATATATTGTCATACCTTCCCCAGGAAATTATGTTGCTTATTTCATATTTAAAGATGCGGAAAAATGTTATGTTATAAAATGAAATGAAATTATAAAATGTGTTATGAAGTTCTATAAAAAAATATTTTAGGATTTGTTTTAAATTTATTGCTCATTGATTTTAGATTATACAGTAATACATGTACCTTTGCATCTATTTTTGGCTGACCAGCCACAAAGTGCAGGTGAGCTTATGCAATGATGCAGCATATATGTCCAACTTTTCATTTTCAAGACTACTAGTCCAGAATGGCTGAATGAATTATAACTAAATTTGGTATAGAGCACCACTTGACCAATGGTTCTTGTGTTTATAAAAGAAAGGTGTAATCTACAAGGGACAAAGGGGTAGGGCCCACTAGGAGAAATAGGGGTAAATTTGTATACAACTACTTACATACTGGTGAATATATTTTAACTTTGTGTGGAATAAAGCATCTCTGGACCAAGGTTGGTCTATTTCATCTAAATGAAGGGTGTGGCCTCCAGGAGAGTAGAGGAATGGGGGCAAATTAGTGGCTGAAACATACATAACTTCTTTTCAAGTTCTATAAAGCCAATCATTTAATCCTTTCACCACTGTAGACCATAATGGACTCATCCAGATCAATGCATGGTAGAGTCTATTAAAGTTACATAGGGGTGAAAGGGTTAATGGCACTGACCAAGTTTTTTTGTCCATATTGATATTTGAAATCCAAGATGGTCACCTAGGTATTTGGCTTGCAGAAACATTTTCTTTCCTACTTTCATCTGACAAATAGTGGTCTTAGGGCACTGATCAATGGGTGTTATCTATGCAGTCAACTAAAACCAAAAGTAACAACCATGAACTATTATTCCTTGAGGCATTTTCAACAAACACAACTGGTAAGCTCCTTCAGGTATATTTTATCCAGAATTGGTACAAATTGTCCATCGTGGTCTTGTGTTATGCAAAATATCTCGATCTTCTTTTCTAGTAAAGGTAACCAAAAAATTGTATGTGATACAGGCCATGTGAGCCTTTTGTTTTTTAATTCATTTAGTTATTTAATTGGCTAGTTTTACAGTCACAAGTTGATACTTTCTACAGATGTCCATGTAAGATGCTCTGAAAATTGAAATCTATTTTTATAGCTTATAAAACGGGTATAAATGAAAAATGTAGTATTTTCTTCTCTGTCAGAATGGAGTTGTAAATTTAGAAATTGGACAGAATTTCAAAATGTAATAGAAAACATTGTTTCTTTTTTTATTCATGGTTGTTTATATACCATAAAGGTGTTTTCAAAACAACTGATGTTAATTAGAAAACATCCTGGGATATGTTTCAAATTAATTTCATTTTTGAAACAAAAAATTGTTACCTTGCATCTTAAGGAGATGAATGGGTTAAACCTGCCACAAATTAGATGTCGTTAATTTCCTTGTCAGTGTATGCGAGAAATGTATACAAGAATGTAGAAAATTCTACATAAAATTTATATTGTCCGTATTTCAAGGTTACATTTGAGTGTCGGCTCTTATACGGCATCATTGGAGAAGTCAGGTGATATTACATTTTAAATTTTGTTAATTATATGCTTCAATTTTCCTCCCCACCTATATTATAAGAAATTGTTGAATCTCTATGCCAATCTGTCATCGTTTATACTTAAATAGGTGATAAACCAATACTTCAATGCTGAAAATCTGAAAATTCCAACACAAGTTTAACAGATATTGTGAAAAGCAGTTTCAGCTAGTTTAATTTCACTTTGGGACTGGTTTCCCTTATAGTTTAATTACCAATTGACACCTTTGTCTTTTGAAAATGGTTGAGGTTTAATTAATTTTTAATCAATACTTCTCACTCTTCCCCTTTAGTTGTTTTTAAACAAGGATTTGTCCTTTATCAGCATTGAAGCTGGAGGTAGAATGATTTTTTTTTTATTTCATAGCTGTCTATACAGCTATAACATTTGAACATTTTTATTAGCTATTTTCAAGTCATTTGATGGCTATAATAATGTCAAGTCCATAGGGTCTATCTGAATGATGTTGAGTGAAAGGTCACCGTGGATACCAGTCATATATAAGCCACCTGTGTATATACCTGTACATGGAATGTCGTTAATAGTCTCCTAAACTCATCAAAAACATGGTCATCGACTTTTACACAAAGGTCATCTCCACATAATCGGTGCCTGTCAATAAACATAGTTTCTTTTGATCAAGACCTGTCTACAAAGGTCATTTGCTCATAACCAATACTTGACTATAAAGGGTCATTCTGTAAAATTCTATATAACAATTACCTGTTTATAAAGGGTCATTCTGTAATATTAATACTTGTCTATAAAGGGCCATCTTATATAACCAATACCTGTATATAAAAGGACATTCTGTATAATAGATACCTTTATAGATAGGGTTGTTCTGTATAATAATACCTGTTTAGAAAGGGTATTTAATAAACCCAGGACCTGTCTTTAAAGATCATTAGCTCATAACCAATACCTGATTGTTAAGGGCCATTCTGTATTTATTTGAGTTCACTGTATAAAAAGTACATATGTCCTGTCAGCAGAATAATATACCATTCTTATCATTGAAAAAATGTGTAATGGTTTTTGAGTACAGGCAGTAGTGACAGTGGGGTTTTTTTCTCGATTTAATTAAGGATATAAAATTTAATTCTTGCAGTCAGAAAAAGACTTTTCATCATGGAACATTTGAACTCCAGCCTGGTTTGGTGTTTAACAAACAAACAAACAAAAATAAAAAAATAGAAATAAAAAACAAGGCATTCTCTAGCTGCCTGTTAAAGCTAATCAAACCTGGAAAGCTGAGACGGAGATTTGAGATAAGATCGCTGGCACCTTGTTTCTGAATTTGATTGACAAGGGGAATCAGGACTCGTCTGGCTGACTACCGTTGACATGGATGTATGGAAGTTACAGCGACACCAGATCACTGCGATAAACAACTGTCAAAATTCTCAAACTAATTCAGTATTTCTTAAAATTGGAAAAAATGTTTGCTAACCAAATAAAAAAAAAATTAATCAGAAATATTACATAAATGACTGCCTTGAGTTCAAAAGTGATAGAATGTATTAATGTTCCTATGAAATGTTGTTTGATGGCAAGTGAAACAAATTTTGGAGTCAAGTGTCTTTATTAGTTAGCTGTTTGCTTATTATGCTAGAAAGTAATTTGATGTCAATTAAATGTTGATTAATGAAAAAACTGATAATGAAAACCAAATTTAATGTGGTCAGATTTCATTGCCGAGCGTTTACTGTTGCAGCCTGTGCACAGGGAGTAATGCCTCAACACAATAAATATAAAAAAGGGAGATGAGTGTTGTGTTTAATGAAGAGAAAGGGGAAAACGCTAACTAGGGCATCAATTAGGGGAGTGTGCGTCATGTGATCAACTATATGACAGTGAGAGGCGTGGGTAAGGGAAAATATGAAGTCATCTCAGGTTGATGAATGTAAATAGAGGGCAGTCAATCTCCAAGCAGCTTGTTTATTTGCCATAGAAGGTGTTGACAACTAAATGCATGAGTACGTTTACAACTGAAATTCTGGTGGTTTTTTAATCTCTTCTGTAGTAGGATTTCCGCTGAGGATTGGCAGTGTGTAGTTGTAATGTTATGGCCTAGCTCTGTGGAGTTCTCATCAGCAGATCTCCCCATCAAATGTAGTGACATTATCTACTATCATCCTATGTACAATCACACACTACTCTAGATGATGCAAGAATTTGGTTTGTCCTTTTATTCCAAAATGAGGAGAGGGATGAATGAGTATTTGAAAGGTAAGTTAAATGATGGATGGCTTTATGTTACAAAGGTAGCCGTTTGTATTACAGGTTGTTTGCTAGATGGCCTAGGTTTGCTTGGTATAACCCTACAAACTTCTGTGAAAATATTAATAACTTGATACATATATACTTTATTTAACGAGGATGACATGTTTAACCGAAGGCTAATCTACCACATGGTCCTCATTGTAAGTAAAACATATAAATGGTTAGTAAATCATAATAATAGTTATGAAAATTTGATGATTTTTTTATTTATTTTAAATATTTACTTTTAAAAGTGAACACATACCTTATGTTTTTATAGCTGTATATTTTAACAATTACAAGAAATACACTTTCTGCATCTATTAGTCATTGATAGTGAAGTTTTGATAATTTGCTTGGTCACACTACCAGTTATCTCCCTTTGCTAGGTGTGTGGTGGGCACCTGTCAGAAGTGTATTTGTTTTTGTGTGATTGATAGGGTATATATGCTAGTATATTGATATGTAATGGTTCATGTCATATTTGTTACATGATCAATGACTTAAGTTAATTGAAAGATAATGTATTCTACATAATTTACCTGTGAATGCTTGCATCATATGGTTTTAAAGGAAGAAATCTTTAGAGACTGGATCAAGAACAGGATCAACAGAAAATTTTCATAATTAAAATATTGATTTTATTTTTCATAACATTAATGGAAGTGTTTAATTGTCACAATTTTGAAACACAGCATTTTATAATTACATTGTATTTTACAATAACCTGAGACAATGAATCGTTTGTTCCTAATTTGACATAAGCGTTCTAGCCGTTCTTATATCTTATTTGATATAATTATGTTTATCAAAATCTGAAATTGATAATTTTTGTAAACTTAAGCTACATGTGACTCTCAGATATCTCCTTTTTTGAATTCCATCTATACAAAGTATCTAGACCAGCATTTATGTTAAAGTTTTGTGATGTATCTGCAATTCATTTGCATAACAGATATAAATGATTGCCATATATGGCCATAAATTAGCTAGGCGATAATTACAGTGATGGGAGATGGATGGGAAGGCTGACAGGGTGAGGGATGTGCCACCAACACTCAGTCAAACATATTTATGTGTACTCCTTGGTCGTCATTGTTTTCCCCATATGGACTAAGTGTTATACATGTATTATGCAAATCAGAAACCTTGATATACTTGCATCAGTATATTTTAATACCTAAAATGATGACATCACCTACTTTGTTTTATAACCTCACCACAGAACTAATCCTATTAGTATTTGTGGTCTAACTTTATATAAAGTTTCTTTGTGATTTACTTGTCACACAAAACTTGTGTCTTTTGTAATACCTCAAATTTTCCATGACTTTTATTAGTTGATAACATGTTCTCATGGTTACCTTTGATTAGTTGATTGATGAGTGTTACCATGTTTTGATATATTGTCATGGTAACCTTTGATTAGCTGAGTGTCACCATTTTGATAACATATTGTCATGGTTACTTTGATAAGCTGAGTGTCACCATGTTGATAACATATTGTCATGGTAACCTTTGATTAGCTGAGTGTCACCATGTTGATAACATAGTGTCATGGTTACTTTGATAAGCTGAGTGTCACCATGTTGATAACAACATATTGTCATGGTTACTTTGACTAGCTGGGTGTCACCATGTTGATAAGATATTGTCATGGTTACTTTGACTAGCTGGGTGTCACCATGTTGATAAGATATTGTCATGGTTACATGATTACCCTTTATTGACTGAGTGTCATCATGTTAGATATTGTCATTCTTATCTTGACGAGTTGTTATCACAATCAGACACTTGTATTTTTCTTTAGTTTCAACAGGTGAAAAAGAATTTTGGATAGGTATTTGCTTCATTTGCCTTGTTCATACAAATGACACTTCATTATGGTCTTGTAATATATTGATGTATACATCATTGTATGAACTATTTTCCCCGTCATCTTAGCTACAGTTTTCTTTAGTAATATTGTTGTTTCTGTGTTCAAATATCTTAAGATGAAAGATTTTCCTAATCTGGATTGAGATGTAAATATTGTTTTTTTTACTGGCTCCATTTGATGTCATAAAGATCAAATCCTGAAGCTGTGAAAAAACAATGGCGTGCCCTATTTTTAAAGCTGGAACCATTGCTTCAAAGTCTACACTGTAGAAGGATATAGTGACCTCTAACCCCAGAGTGAAAACTCGACATTACAAAACTTTCGACAGTCGGACGACCGTTGGACGTGGTCGGGATCAATGTTCTATTGCATGTTTTGTCCAGACTCAACAATAATATTACAAAATTTAGTCCTATTCTGAAATAAGAAATTCAAGAATTGTACGAAAAAAGCGTGCCTTATTTGATAGAGAAGACATTATTATGGTAAACTGGCTACAGGTTGCGGTATGGAGACATTAGTGGTCTGTGTGGAGGACTTGGGTGGAGGACGGCACTGACGGTATCCAGAGGTCATATTTCATAGCGATTTGTCTGACTTAATTTCTGCGGGCATAAGAAACAAAGATGAGCCTAATAAATCGTTAAAAGGGTGTGAAGTTGATGGAAGTTTGTTGTAATCAGCAGACAGTGGAAGAATTTGTTATCGCCCATCACACGGGCTTCATTTCGTAGCTGGCGGAGACCACTGATACTGTACGCCATGGCTAATATGTGAAAACTGTCAACATTGAAATGCAAACAAGGAATCAATAGACTAGAAGGCTCCCCCCAAGCTGCATGCATAGATCGTCAAGTGGAGATTATTGTTTAGCTGTCAGAGCCAACATGACTTGTACCAATCAATCTTGTCACCTGAAGGATCAAACATGGCCGCATTCAATCTTGCCTCAGTGTCAACAGTCCCATTAACAACCCATGAAAACATAGCCGCACTCCATCCTGCGCACCATCCCGCAATCCCATCCCACATCACCTATTGACATCCGCATCAAAGTCTTCAGTCTCATCATCAGCCTGGCAGTAGGTAAAGCCTCCATCACGCTAGGTAAGGCCCCATCATATTAACTCTCATTGTCTCCCAATGAGGTAGGTTTCCGTTGTAATATCATTTCATTTTCTGTCTTGTTGCCGAGGCACACTGCAGATTCTTGCCTTTTAGATGTTAAAATGTCTGGTTGTTAAGTTCACTTGTTTAACATTTATTGGTAATGCAATGTTTTTGTCATAATTTGTTTGGAATATTTGCTTTGGCTTCTTGGCAAATATTGTCTGGGAACCTTTGCTTTGGCTACTGTTGTCTCAGAATCTTTGCTTTGGCTACTGTTGTCTCAGAATCTTTGCTTTGGCTACTAATATCCTTAAATCTTTGGCTTTGGTTACTGTTGTGTCAGAATCCTTGCTTTGGCTACTAATATCTTTAAATCTTTGGCTTTGGCTACTGTTGTGTCAGAATCTTTGCTTTGACTACAGTTGTCTCAGAATCTTTGCTTTGACTACAGTTGTCTCAGAATCTTTGCTTTGACTACAGTTGTCTCAGAATCTTTGCTTTGGCTACTGTTGTGTCAGAATATTTGCTTTGGCTACTGTTGTCTCAGAATCTTTGCTTTGACTACTGTTGTCGTGGAATCTTTGCTTTGACTACTGTTGTCGTGGAATCTTTGCTTTGGCTACTGTTGTCATGGAATCTTTGCTTTGGCTACAGTTGTCTCAGAATCTTTGCTTTGACTACAGTTGTCTCAGAATCTTTGCTTTGGCTACTGTTGTGTCAGAATCTTTGCTTTGGCTACTGTTGTCTCAGAATCTTTGCTTTGACTACAGTTGTCTCAGAATCTTTGCTTTGGCTACTGTTGTGTCAGAATCCTTGCTTTGGCTACTGTTGTGTCAGAATATTTGCTTTGACTACTGTTGTGTCAGAATCCTTGCTTTGGCTACT
>JAUMHH010038646.1:0-10074 GCA_032359455.1 Chlamys rubida
ACTTGTTCCTACCGTCGAGAACATTTGCATGGTTCAATGTTCTCAACGTCGAGAACAGTTGCATAGTGAATTGTTCCTACCGTCGAGGAGAACAGTTTCATGGTTAATTGTTCCTACCGTCGAGAACAGTTCCATGGTAAATTGTTCCTACCGTCGAGAACAGTTCCATGGTTAATTGTTCCTACCGTCGAGAACATTTGCATGCTTCAATGTTCTCAACGTCGAGAACAGTTCCATGGTTAATTGTTCCTACCGTCGAGAACAATTCCATGGTTAATTGTTCCTACCGTCGAGAACATTTGCATGGTTCAATGTTCTCAACGTCGAGAACAGTTGCATGGTGAATTGTTCCTACCGTCGAGAACAGTTGCATGCTTAATTGTTTTTAACGTCGATTGCAGTTCCCTTGGTTCAATGTTCCTAATGTCGATACAAGTTCCATGGATTCATTTACCTAATCTCTAGAACAGTTCCCCTGGACCCGTATTAATAAAACTGTTCTCATGCTCAAGCATGGATTCTGTGCTTAAACCAGTTTTTTTGTAACTCACTTCAACTTCAATCAGATAAAACAATAAAAAAGTCAAATGTAAACATTGAAAACAGCATTCGAATTTAAGGCTCTTCAATATTTTCGGAATCATTGACAAAATAAGATATTTTTATTAATTTATAACCGAACGGGAAATAAGGCTTGAGGACAAAATCCATGCTAGAGCATGAGAAAGGTTTCGTGAATACGGGCCCGGTTCAATGGTTCAACCGATGAGAACACGATGTTTCTACCGTCGAGTACCGACGAGAACAGTTCCATTGTTCAATGTTCCTTCCGCCGAGAACAGTTCCGTGGATCGGAGTTCCTTCCGTCGAGAGTAGTACTGTTGTTCAATGTTCCTTCCGTCGAGAGTAGTACTGTTGTTCAATGTTCCTTCCGTCGAGAGTAGTTCTGCTGTTCAATGTTTCTAACGTCCTCATATATCAATGTCACCAATAAAATGGTCATTCAGTGGTCTAACCCCTGCCACATAACAAATTAACAAAGTTCTAAAATAACTTATACTTACTGTCGTATTAACAGATTGACAAATGCCTACAACTCTCATAGGTCGTTATCCCAAGCGATTAAACGTCTACAATATCACAATAGCGCACCCTCCATTACGAATTGTTAAATGTCTACAACATCCCAATAGCGCACCCTCCATTACTAATTGTTAAATGTCTACAATGTCCCAATAGCGCACCCTCCATTACCAATTGTTAAATGTCTACAATATCACAATAGCGCACCGTCCATTACCAATTGTTAAAAATCTACACTATCCTCATAGATAATTGTCCTTAACAGATTGTCAACTGATCGTCAAAAAAGACCACCCCAAACCGCTGTCTCTCTCTCTCTCTCTCTCTCCCTCTATATATATATATATATACGCAGCAACTGTAGATTATTCGAATTTTGAATTGGAATAGATGACCACCAGAATATTTCACAGTCATCAAACTGATTAGTACTCAACCACTTACTTTTTTGTAATATTACACAGTAAAACAATCCTATCTGTATTATACACTCCCCCACAAAACCTTAACAATACCCCTAGTACACTACAGGCTGGCCGAAACGTCCCGCCATAACTGTTACTAAAGTGCACGTGAAGTGCGAGTATCTCTGGTGTTATACTGTTTAGAGTTCCCAATAAGAGAAATCGTGAACCGCATTAAAGTTCACAAAACACACAAGTATGCGCTACGGTTTCACCTTTTTATGCATAAATGAATAATTTCGTATTTACATTGAATAATTAATTTACATATCTTTGGTATGTTTAAAATTCACGATCTGAATTACAAAGAAACCTAGTGAGGATATATCGGTGTCGTTTTACAAAGTCAAACAGCAACAAGTGACAAAGAGGTGTTGTCAAATTATCACACTATGCAAATTACGAGGCGGTGACACAAATTTATATGTGTGTATGTCAGAAAAATGAATATTAATGAGGCAAATCTATAGAGAACTGATCATAAAAACGACCATTTTATTGCGCTTTTCTCTCAGTGTTCATCAAAGGATACTAATGGGTGATGTGATAAAACTTCGTGCAGAGTCATTTCATCAGAATAATATTTTGATAATTCTTCATTGATTATGATTGTTCGCGAGGAGACAGACAAGGTCAAGGTCAAGGTGATTATATCTTATGTATATAAATATTTACATAAATCACTGTTACACTATGACGGAATGCTAATGGAATCGGCCATTGACGACTTTAGAAGCTAAGTATTTTATATTAGTAATAAATACATTTTTACCAATTCTGTGAAGGCCAATCCTTCCAAATCTTAGGGCGAAGATAAAGAACGGGGAAGTGTAATAAAGAACACACGCCATAGTGTCTGTATTATAACGCTGATTCTAGCTCTGATGAATTTCGCGTAGGAAAAAATAATTTAGTACCAACATCAGTGGTTCTAGGCAGACCATCGGTCACCATTAGTCGAAGTATCTCGGCATTCTTCACCAAAACGCCAAACTGTGTGTTTTAATTGGTAACCTTCACTCTGGTATGGACGATTTGTTTGTAATTTGAAGACATTGAAATTTGTATCAAGTTTGCATAAAACCGTACATGTGCATTTCCGGGCGCCACGTGGTCTGTTCTCGTGAACGTTGACGGGAATTAACGGGCTAAGAATTCACATTTACGGTCCGGGGAGGTTAGTGGGGATAAACGAGAAACTCCATTAAGGACCATTTAATAACTCGTCATATGACTGTCTGGCGACGAAAGGTATCAATAACTGCTGAATGCAACTTGAAAGCATCAAGACGTCGTCCTAATCGGAGTCGTTATTATAGAAATTACGTATAAACTAATGTAAACGCGATATGTTATACTACAATGCCTGCTGTTGGTAGAACGCGCAGCCTTGTCCTTGGTACCTTCCACTGAAGCTTCCTATTGAGGACGATCATACCAGAGGCTCGATGTTACCAGAACCTCGGACCTTCATACTGAAACAAATCACTTTCTTAAAATTAAGACCAATATCAATCTTTTGAATACCCATTAGGTAATAAGCAGCATTATAACAGCCCAAAAACTGAAAGTGGTTCCGCTAATAAGTAAAGGAAACATTTAAAACCGTAGGATATATCCGCCAATTGGAAAAGTATATGGTCTAATTCTGTACAGACATTTCAAATTGATTTCATATTAAATCTCCAAGGCAGCGGAGTGTTCCACGTGGTCACATTAAGAGACGGCATTTGGGGTCTGTTTCCGATGTAATCAGCGCAGTGTTAGCCCGCCGAGAGCCGGTGTGCCACAGATTTGGTTGATGTTGGTGTGTTATTTACGGAGAAGCGAAGGGCCCCTTTGATGTTCGCCAATAACGGGGGTACTTATGGGCTTGGCTACGTAACACACTTATAAACCAACATTTCATAATAAAACACCGACTCTTTTCTGTTTATTGAATTTTCTCTTATTATTACTAGTGTATTTAAATATTAGGCTAGGTATACTGTAGGACTCCTGGTGAAGGTTTGTGTATAAACATCGTGGCACCACTCCATGATACATGTTATGCACGCGCATTCGTGCAACGATTTCTGAATCACTTGTCAAATTAACTTTAACTTGCACACAAATTTAAATAGTTCAGAAATTTTCTGTCGTTCAAGATTCAGTCTGTATTTATTCAACTTAATTCAAACAAAAAAATAGTTTGGATAGTCATGCTGTATTTGAGAAGATGGATCACGCGTTCACTGCAATGCTTTTGTTGCAGTTGTCTGTTAGTCTGTATCTATATATGATCGATTCCCTTTTAAGTCGAGGTTCTAATAAGTATATTGACCAAAATTTATAGTTACGTCTGTTTGTTTAATTTTTGGTAAATGGTTTAGGTAAAGGCGTTGTAGAGCAAACTTCTGAGCAATTCCGAAAGCTGTGGAAAAAGTAAACAGACAGCGTTGTCTTTGAGGAGTTATCAGTGACGATAAGAATGTCCCGAATGTGTGTTACAGAATAACAACACTCTCTCCCTTCAGAACTTATATGGACACGTTACTTTGATTTCACCAGAAGAATTCTCGTAATACTGGCAATGTTTCAAATAGTCCGAGTAATCTATCGGTCTTAAAAATGTCTATATAATTATTTGAAATACAGTCCACTTATTTAAATGTTATTGTCAAACGTATCTAGTTTTACATTTCAATTACATATGCCTGATCCAACACCCGATAAAAACTACTTAAAGTGAACCTCGAATTATAATGCTGAAGCTATCTGCCTTCATATCACTTTGAAATGACGTGTAGCAATTATTTCCAATAAAACATGCAAAAAAGCGCGTAGTTTTTATCTTTGTTTCATCACTATTTAACAAAACATAAACGAATTTATCTTTTCCATTATATCTCAAAATGAAATAAAATCAACTTTAATAAATAACGGAGCAGTCTGCTTTAATGTTTCAGGAGAATATACTTCGTTAGTAGCAGTGGAATTAAACTGCTATTTTTGAAACGCTTGGTTTTAAATGGTCGGAGATAGCAAGGATGAAAGGCTTAGCAACAATAATACCCATAATATCCTTCTCAAAGGAACTTCAAAAATATCATCACATTTCTGTATTACCACGGGCTTCAAATAAATATTAACCAATCTGGGTTATTTAGTAAAGCATCTTTTTATAACAAGATGTGACGTAATACAAATGAGATATTTTCAATAATTTGAACAAGCTCCAAGTCCCGCAAACCACACGATACACGTACATTTCATGCGCATATAAACCTGCCTGAGCGTATCTGATCTTCCATGCTGTGTTCTCTTTGATTCCGACCTCTTCAAAGAAAATTTGATAACAGAAATTGAAATTGATTCCGACGAGGTATATGCAAGTTTTTTCCCTCGTTTTACGACCGGAATAAATGTTTTATCGGTAAATATATGTGATCTACTGGTATCGATGTTTACCTAACCCACCAGGGCTTTAAGACTGTTTATGTCTGGGTAGAAATAATAAGTATCAATTACTACATATAATGTTTTCTATGATCGCTAACACCATTTCCCGTAACGGCCATTCGGAATGCATATAAGAAACTGGGCCAGCGGGAGGTCAAGGAGATGCTGACGTTCTCAAAACGAACGGAAGTCCTCGCATGTGTACCATACTATATATAAAAACTCTAATGCAAGCGGACGATTTCGAACCGTTTCAGAAGAAGCATATGCATTGACTACACACGTTAAACCCTCCAGTGTTCATTCATTCGACGATCCTGCGGCCATGAGGTCACACAATACCATACACCACCTTCCGTGGGTATATTTAGTTAGGTGTCGAATGTCACAGGTCACGAAAAAGAAACTTGCCTGGCCAGGATCAAGCCAAAGACATCCAATCGTTGGACGGAAGAGTTGATCAAATGAGCTATCTGGCAATAAAAGATTGACAAAGTTATAGGCCCTATACTTTCCCCTCTTGAAGAAATTCTTCAGACGGAATTAATTTAACACAACGGACATCATTATACAAGGGAAATCAGACGGACAGTAGCATTGAACAGACATCGGACGGACAGAATAATTTTACTTGCTTCCAACACGGTTTGATTGATAAACCACTCGCGGAAAAGCAACCAAACCAAATGATCTATGTTCCGCCTGGATTTATCATAAGTCAAGCTTTGTCGTAAACCATGAGGCAAATGTAGGAGAACAGTAACTTGGCAATCACACGAACGCTAGAACGAATAGCTGTTCCGAAAACAACAAATACAATTGCACTCACATTATAAAATTGGTCAAGTTCGAATCACAGACTGTTCTGTTGTAACGGTAAGTTCGTATAAGTTCGGTAATGTTAACACTTTTTATTGGAATATTCGATAATGTGAACATACATCTCCGACACCAGAAAAAAACCTGTTATCCAATATACCCATATAAAAGGAGAATCACCTTATGTCCCGATTGATTAAAATGTGTCTCCTCGGGACTTTCTGCCGCGTCGGAGGTGACGTGCCGCTGACACGTCCAGGATTAGGCTGCACACTGTTGCTAGTATATTAATTTACCAAAAAGCACTGGGTGATTCGCATATACAATTGCAATGTACTATAAGAGGAGAAAAGCAACAGCAACCGAGACATTCCGAATGAATAATTGAGCGGATTACGTGTAAAACACATGTCAGTGAAAAGCAGACCTCTGCACTATCTGGGAACGCGTTCTACACTGGCATTGAGGGGGTGGAGGAGTACCCTTCGTACTCGATACCCTCTGGTTCAATGACACAATCAATATTACGAGTACCAAGGAACATAGTTCTCCCAATCATAGCCATGGTCAGATTATTGCAGATTTCCAATTGTACTTCTGAACTCATTTAAGCAATTAAATTTAAGTGTTATGTTCAAACACATACTGACATGTTTGTATGTCAACCAAACATATACAAATATTACAATGAAGTTAAATAAGTTAAGTTAGAAGCAGGCTTAACTATAGTACGAGTTAAGCTATAAGCATACCTAATTAAATATGATACGGATTAAGTTAAGTTAAACTTTTTCATTTCGCAACAATTTCATTGCACGCTTCCATCCGGGGTAATAACAGTAAGAGCGAAAAAGTGCAGTGGGTCTTAATAAAAAAGGAAGTGATTGGCCACCAATATCTTTTCACGTCTGATCGGGGAATCGAACCCCGGCCGTCTTGGTGACAAGCGAGTTATCATCTGTGTTACGGACCGACCACGTTACGCGGAGGTAAAAGTACACTTAAATAAACTATATACGAAGCTAGTGGTACATTTAGATAAATTACAGATTGAGTTAGTGGTACATTTAGATAAATAACAGATTGAGTTAGTGGTACATTTAGATAAATAACATATTTATTTGTTATACCATATAACGACAGTTCGGTTTCAACCGCTGAGTTGATGTAATCGCCATTACACATCCGGGTACAGACCCCCTTTGGTCCGAAGGCCTATGACACCACGACAGTATCAGTGGTCGTCTCTAATAATATAATCGGACAGGGTGCATGCCTGAATCTGACGTTATTGGATCCCTTATTACGTTATGGCGTTCACCCTAACCTCTAAACCCTAATTCTCTGACGGATGCTTTTAGAGAATACTGAAGTCTGTCTCAGATGTCTGAATAAAACTAATTTTCGGTGAGTTACATCGGGCTAGATGTCTTAATAAAACTAATTTTCACTGAATTTGCAACAGACAAGGTTCATAACTGTTTCGAAAATGAGTTTTGATCATTGGTATTTTAAAATGATTTTTAAAATTGTCATAATTTAAATCCTTACTATTCTGACGAAAATTGTGATTGACATGACAAGAAAAGCTCTCCATTTAGGACTTTAGAGACACACCAATGTCGGGCATGTAAACAATGCTATGTGGCTGTAGAACTACAGGGGTAAGCTATGTGGCTGTAGAACTACAGGGGTAAGCTATGTGGCTGTAGAACTACAGGGGTAAGCTATGTGGCTGTAGAGCTACAGGGGTAAGCTATGTGGCTGTAGAGCTACAGGGGTAAGCTATGTGGCTGTAGAGCTACAGGGGTAAGCCATGTGGCTGTAATATGTTATCTGGATATCATAATTAAGACGTGGGGAAAAATGTTGACCAAAATTTCTCTGTAGGAATTAGTTTGAGAGAGTACTTTTTGTGCTATAAACATATTACTGGGAATTAGCTGTGTGTCTTTGTCGGCAAACAATTACATAACGAAGTGGAATAACGGGAAAAGTATTAGGTGGGGAGAATGAAAATATCATATTAACAGCACCATCATGTATATCCTGTGTGTGTTGGCTGGCGATGAGAGAGAAAACAAGCCGACTAGATTGGCGTTATTGCTCAATGCTATTTGATGGGAGGACTGGTGTGGTATGACCGAGTGCTATGGCCACTTGGGGAGGAGAGAACAAGAAAAGAGGAGTGCTGTTTAGGGACTCTGGGAGGGGGAGCAGGCGTGTTCAGGAACTCCAGGAGGGGGAGCAGGGGTATTTAGGGATCCCGGGAGGGGGAGCAGAGGGAGGGATTGAAGGCGTAAGGCAGGTCGGAAGGGGGGGGGGGGGGGGAGACAGGAGATATAAATAACGAAAGACGGAATTTTGAGCATCGAGGGAGGGGACAGAAAAGAGTGGATACAGATGGAGAGGTAGCAGTTAAAAAATTAAAGGAGGGTGGGAGGACAGTAAAGGAAGAGTAAAAGTGACTGAGAAAGGATAGGAGAGGAACGAGTTAGGGATCCATGGAGAGGAATAAGCTCAGAGGATTATATGACACAATGGTTAGGGCACGAAGTGGTGAGAGGGGGTCAGACGTGAAGGTAGCAGCTGGCTAAAGAAACGAAATGGAGAAGAAGGGAAGTGAGGAGTCCGAGAGGGTGAGTGAGTGTTTTGTAGACTGAAGGAGGAAGAGGAGTGTAGGAGGAGGAAGAGGAAAGGAGGGAGAGAAAGAGGAAACAGAAAGGAGGAGGAGGAGGAGAAAAAGGAAGAGGAGTGGAGGAGGAGGAAGCGGAGAGGAAATGAGGAGGAGAAAGAAGAAGAGGAGTGGAGGAGTGTCAGAGAAACTAGCAGATGTCGTCAGTCCCTCCCCTGGCTGTGACTAGACTAACTAAACAATGGGATAAGAGTCAATATATTACAAATACTACCATAGATTCTCCTTTAAGCTAATACTACTTTAAGAGAGGGAAGTTATCACGTAATGAAGTAGTATGAGCTCTGTGAAACAGATGATGTACTCGAAACAGAGTGCAATTAACATTACCTGGAACTACGTCATAGCCATGGAAACGTAAATACCCTAATTAACGTAAATCTGTGTACACATGTCACATAAAGTCAGCCAAGACTTAACTCGTTATACGATTGTCAGTCAGTTTTCAGATAAGTGTGGTAGATTCTGTCCATGATGCACGAACAAGCAATACAGCAATTAATTATTTACATTCATTAACACATGTGGTTAATTAAAAAAATATATTCGTTAACATTTTTTATTATAAATTGATCTTTTACTACCTCTATTAAGTTGTCCACACATGTGTACATTTTCTATAAGAAAGAATATTTTGTTCTGCACGCATACGTACAGTCCAGGACATATAAACAAGGTTATCTCCCCTAACCAACGATAGCTGTAGGACTTAAATGATAGCACAGAGCCATTGTTTAGCAATAATTCTCAAATTTAAACAGCTCATGAAATAAGATTCTTTACGATTTATTAAAAGTTAAATCAATTCTCCGTTCAAATAAGAAGAACTCACACATTTAAATTGACCTAAAACGTAATGAAGCACGAGTATTCAACCGGAACGATGTGGTATTGTCTGATTGGCATCAATTATAGTAACTACGGTACCCGTTCTGTTGCAGTGCCATTTTCTGTTACACATTACCATGGTTAGCACAGAGGTGTATAGACAGTTAACAGACGTGTCGTTCTGGAGGTGTGGTGATTGGACGACACACAAAGACGCCATTGCTGAAACTGTACATCTTGTCGCCATCATCATATCTCGTTCTTCGTCGTCTGCATTCCCGAAACATTTGTTCCCGCGCGATTGACATGGTTGTCAAACACATGACACGTTGTCTGGAGGATCGAGCTCGTGTGTTTGATGTATCTGGTACATACCTAAGTACGATTCTGCATCAAATGATCAGAAAACCATAAGAAAATTCTACAACAGTCAAAAATATTTCGAGTTTACGTTCAACAGCCTACTTCACTATCAGAACATGAATTTAGTATTTTTTTGACAAGAGGTAACCATTGTCATACGACATCCAGGTGTTATAACCTTGAGGTAACCATTGTCATACGACATCCAGGTGTTATAACCTTGAGGTAACCATTGTCATACGACATCCAGGTGTTATAACCTTGAGGTAACCATTGTCATACGACATCCAGGTGTTATAACCTTGAGGTAACCATTGTCATACGACATCCAGGTGTTATAACCTTGAGGTAACCATTGTCATACGACATCCAGGTGTTATA
>JAUMHH010038657.1:0-10074 GCA_032359455.1 Chlamys rubida
GAGTACCCGGAGAAAACCCACGTGGTCGGGCAGGTGACCCCAACCTTTTCACGTCCGATCGGGGAATCGAACCCTGGTGAAAGGCATGTGCGCTATCCACTGCACCACCCGACCACCCTAAAAAATAAGGAACGCTTCACGAATTTGCGTGTCATCCTTTTGTAGGGGCCATGCTAATCTTCTCTGTATCATTCCAATTTTAATATATGTACTGCCGAAGCAAATAAATAAGCAAATACTTCTTTGCATATCATGCCAATTTCTTTGGTCGTTTCTCACAAGTGTCCCGTTTTGGGTACACTGACGATGGATATCAGTGTTTTAGATAAGTGTAATATACCTCCATTTATAAATGATTAAAATTGATTTTGTTAAAAAAAACTATTCTTTATGATGTAAGGATTTCTGATAATAAAATAACAAATGATTAATATAAAGTGTAGGATAGTTTCTGATTTTCTTCTCCAAGGCTCCACAAATTGTTGATTGCATAAGATGTGTTACCATGGTGACGGATTGATTTAGATTAATCATGTCCTGAGGATGTATGGTTGATTGAAAACATCTCTCTGACCAAGACATTTGTCTTTTTCAGAAGGATGCTTATAGCCATTAATATCCTGCTGAATCCATAAAGCCATGTGAAGTACCGTAATTTCTTCGCTAATTTGTTGCATAAAAAACAACAGAATTTAATGTACATGCTTGCTCACGTAATCACTCATAAACTCAGGGAGCGCCCGTTCTGTAATAAAGTCAACGGTGTCTCAAACCAGATTTTGACACCCATGTAACGAATGTGTCTACAGAGTTGTCACCCCTTCCTGCCCCCATCATCCCTCATTCTTAGAGCATTTGGAAGCACTTGATGTCCATTTAGAAACTCTGGCCTATCCCATGCACATATCCGTGGCTGTGACTACGTGCAGTAATTTTTTCAGGAAATTGCGTGGTGAGAATTATGGGCCCATGTCTGGCTGCCATCAGTGCATGCCAAGTGAAGTGCAAAAACACGGATTCTGATCCAACTTACATCAATCTGTGATATCGACAACGCAAGACCTTTTATCGAATACGGTGTATTGTTCGTCGTTGGCCGATACATCGATCAGAATGGTTTTTTTCCATTTTTCCAATACACAGGTGATTAGCTTGGCTGGAATGATTCACGACCTTAAACATGGTCCGGGTATATTCATCAAAACATAGGTTGCATTGATCGTTAACGCTCAAATGAATTTTATCAAAATTAATGAATTGACGATAGCAAGCAGGAGAGATTGCTGAAACAAAAAAAAAGCATGTCTGAATCATCCAGAATGTTGGCCAACATTCTGGATGAATCTAAAAGGGGAAAAAAATAAAAATTTAAAGATAAAAATAAAATTGAGAAAGGTGAGTCATCAGGCTACATGTGAGGGTTTGATTGTTGCCGCGGACATTCTGCTACATTGTCGTGAAATTTCCATTTACGGTAATTTCCCATAAATCACTTGGATTATCGGCTATCCCCAGATCGACTCGGGTGATTTGCTTTATGTATAGTCAAAGGAGAAAGGCACATTAGTATTATGGACGTGGATAACAATCGCAAGTAAATTGATATTTTTCAATCAGCTTATTGAGGAATAATGAGTTTTTTGTGTGTTCAGTTGCCGGAGTTGATCTGACACTTGCTTTCTGTTTCCGCTGAAAACTATGCAATATTTGACACTCGTAGAGTAATGTGGAGGGCAAGTTGAAAACCTAGGGGAACTTGATCTGCAATTGTCACCGAACTAAAAGGATCTTTGCCAAGTGATTGGTGGAAATGAGGATCAATATCACTCTACAAATCATTAGTTTAACTTTGGAATTTATTCACAAGAAATTGTTTGAAATCTCCAGCGAGAACCAAGTCAGCACCGGAATGCATTGACTGTTCGGTATGATACATAGACTAGCTATAGAAGAATGTCCCCACCACTGCTGGCATGTATTAAAGCCGAAATGATATATCGTGCGCGCACATTGTCTTTTTTGTTCTTCACACACAAAAGATCTCCAGTAGGTCAATCTGTAATATTGGCATTTTGTGATGGATCAGTTCTCTGCCCTTGTTTGGAACTCTCTAATGATGTTGAGGTCGCCAATGTTGATTACCGTGGTAACTGAATGTTTCCTCTGGCTGTGGGCCTGGGTCTTGGTAAGCAGCCGTGATTTATGCGCATTCAATAAAACCTAATCACATCGCCTTGTCTGTAGGCTTGGATTTATGTCTTTACAAATTTGTCTTCATAATGGCGTCATTAATTAGGGTTTAAAGTCTCCAAGACAAACTCTGCATTAGGCGCTGGAAGAAATGTGACAGGCCGGCTAGACTGGGATTTGTTTGATAATGGATCCGTTGAAAATAATATAATTAATTTGGTAACCATATATATTTATTAGATGTTGTAGTGCTTGAGAAATGAACTAGGAACCTCAGACTTAAGGGGAGCCTACTCTGTCTGTTAAAGGAAACATTGCTTTATAGGTGTTGTATTCTATTGAGATAATTTTGCCTAAAGAACCTATTATAAGTTAAATGGGGTTTTAACTGTTTTAATACCTTTTCAGTTCCGATTACCATTTCACACCAACTTTGAGTTCAAATATGTTGCTGTTGCAGATTTGCAAGTGCACACACTATGATATACATATATATTTTTATGCACCCGCCATAAAATGGGGGGGCATATAGTGTTGCCCATGTCGTCCCATCCCTTCGCGTCGCGTCCCGTCCCCTCCCATCCATGAGTGGGGGCATTTTCTAGTTCTTTTTATTATGCAGATGGCATATTCAACGAGAAAGGTATATCTGAGAGATGTACATTAATTTTTAAAAAGGAAAAATATTACCAAGAAAAGTATATGTTACATTGCATGGATTACATCTATACAGCTAAACCCTGATATAATGCCACTTGTTTTACTTACCAAACTTTTCCAGGAAAAATTATGGCAGTATGACAAAGGTTTTACTGTCTAAAGGACATACAGATTCTCATACATGCCAAATCTAACAACTTTAGCGCCGGACTCATGAAAATCATTTCGAAAAAAATTCCTCATGGCGTTGGACCCATTTCTTAAGAAATTCAATTGGTCCCACAAAAAAAATATAAATTTTGGTCAGTGCTAGTGAAGAATAAATAGAGCAAGGTTTTTCTGCCTATCGGATATACAGATTTAAATAATTTTATAGGTTGAGATTTATTCAAACTATTATTTTTAGGCTACTGCTGTGTAGGAGGTCAGGCCGTGATTCATGCTGTAGTGCAGACTCATAGTTTATTTTTATCGTCAGGATGTAAAAAACAGTGTCATACATATTGGCCAATCCTAGCGACTCAAATATATACCAATTAAAACGGAAGATCTTCCTTGAATGTAATACCTTATAATTAAAGTGTTATATAACAGAAGACTTAAGTTAAAAGCATCATGTTGATATAACCGGGGTCAGTTGTCCAATGGCTGGTTAGCTGTACACTAGTTATATAACCAGGGCCAGTTGTCCAATGGCTGGTTTAGCTGTACACTAGTTATATACACGGGGCCAGTTGTCCAATGGCTGGTTAGCTGTACACTAGTTATATAACCGGGGCCAGTTGTCCAATGGCTGGTTAGCTGTACACTAGTTATATAACAGGGCCAGTTGTCCAATGGCTGGTTAGCTGTACACTAGTTATATAACCAGGGCCAGTTGTCCAATGGCTGGTTAGCTGTACACTAGTTATATAACCGGAGCCTGAGTTGTCCAATGGCTAGTTAGCTGTACACTAGTTATATAACCGGGGCCAGTTGTCCAATGGCTGGTTAGCATTTTCACAATTTCACAATATTTTTCATTTTTTTTTACATTAATGACAAAGGGTAATTTTCATCCTCATCGAGGATTTAAAATTAATTGTTATATTTGTAATTTGGAAAAAATTATGTGGTATGCAAATATGAAATTTCAGATTCATTCGACAATTGGTTTAGGAGATATGGCATTTCAAAGAGACAGGAAAACCTGCATTTTCATAATAAAATGTGTGAATATCATCTGTTGTACACTATTTGGGTAGAATTGGTCATTTTGAAGGAAGTTAATTGAACACTATTCAATTTTTGAAAGCCTCCGCATGCAACAAATAAATTAATATTTGACATACTTAAACATTGTCATACCAGTGTGCATTCGTAGAAAGGGATTTTTGTTTGTCACATGCGGAGGCTTTCATTTCTGCATGGTAACTGTCCAGAAACACCATATTTTGGCTATTTCTGCATAGCAATGCATTTTCATTGCTATGCATGGTAGGGCATCTACGCATGTGCATTGGTAAAAATCAGCACCAAGAAATATAGCCCCAATTTACCAATATGATGTTTACAACAGATATTGGTAAATACAGTCAAGTTGAAATTTTTATTTTGTATGAGGCCAAAAATGACCCATAACGCCCCAAGTCCTTAGAATCTCTTAACATATAACTTCAGTTTTTATTTCAATTTAAAAAAAAAAATATTAAATTAAAATGTAGCGTTAGAGTTGTAGCTTAAGATAATCAGACTTACACAGCTTTGTCTATGTCATAATTTATCAGGATTGTATTCTGTTTAATAGCCTGTTATATGTCTACCAAGATGGAAGGGGTACAGTTTCAAACAAACTCCTCCTATAGACCCAGTTGGAAAGTTTGGCTAAATATAGGATATTGAATTACTTGTTATCGTAAAAACTATGTATATACCTGTGAATTTATTACAACAGGTATTTTCTGGTCAGTTTACTTGTTGATAAAATTATAACAGATGTATTGTGTTACTAACTGGCAGGTATAGAATGTAATATGTATTGTATTACAGAACATATTTACAGGTAAAAATATCCTCAGTACAACAGTATACCTGTTGTAAAGAACTATGTAGGTATAAAGAGTGCAATGTTACCCCTATAAGGACACCTATTACACTTATTCTCTGAGTTTTCCTATCTGGCATTATAATATCTCTAATCCAACTGCTTACATAAAATACTAAATAATATCCATGTATTCTGCCATCCCTTTAATCCAAATTCGATGCTGTCCTTTTTTCTATTTAAAAAAGCTACAAAGTTAGACACATGTATTGTGTTTTTCTGTCTAATCCGACCAATTTTGTGTCCGACGTGGTGTTCGATTCTGGCCGACATGTTGTGGCCAAGAGGGTGCAAGATTAGACAGGGTATTCAGACCAAATATGTTGTGACCCACAAGGTGTCTGTTTGGACAGGTTAATTTGACCAATATTTTCTTATACACATGGTGTTTAATTGGACCTAGTATGTCAGATTAGACAGGTTAATCTGACCATTGTATTATGTACCACAGGGTGTCGGATAAGACAGGTTAATCTGACTGAATATGTTGTGTACCACAGGGTGTCAGATAAGACAGGTTAATCTGACTGAATATGTTGTGTACCACAGGGTGTCAGATAAGACAAGTTAGTCTGACCATTGTGTTATGTACTACAAGGTGTCAGATAAGACAGGTTTATCTGACTGAATATATTGTGTACCACAGGGTGTCATATAAGACAGGTTAATCTGACCAATATGTTTGTGTACCACAGGGTGTCAGATAAGACAGGTTAATCTGACCGATATGTTTGTGTACCACAGGGTGTCAGATAAGACAGGTTAATCTGACCAATATGTTTGTCCCACAGGGTGTTGGATTAGTCAGGTTTCAGTGTATTATACTATAGTAAGTATTGTCTGGATTATAGGTGTTATTTACTGGTAGGTTCGTTACAACAGGTATTGTCTGGGGATGTGTAAAATCTTCTATACCTGTAATATCCCACAGGCCAGGTGAGAATATTGACAGCGCTCTGTCTCACCGGGGCTGTAACCAGACAGGTCAATACTTGTGTACATCAGTGGCCACCTCTCCTTATCCCAATAACATCAAACAGTTCAAATATTTATGAGATAATAATGATGTGCGGCCTTTCTTATTGCTGTGTGAGAGGCTTGGAGCTTGGTACAGGCAACAGTCCAGTTCTGTATCTTAGACAGGGGCATACGGCACTCTTCTACTCTTTGTAATCCATTTATAAATCAGCTTCTTCTTTGTTCCAATTATTCTGTACAAACTGGCTATGATTTTTAAAGGGTCAACATGGTAAATAGATGCCAGCTGGACATTGGTCAGTGACCCATGTTTTGGCCAGTATATTAGTGGTCAGTCCACCTGTTTTGAGTGTAGTATGTAAGTGGTCAGTGTGCTATATATTAGTCATTGATGTAATTGCCAGCAGGCCTAAAGGTAACTGGAGCTGTCTGCCACAAGTCATGTCCTCATATGACTTTACCCGTGACCTTGGGTGTGTGGTAATGTGTTGTGGACATTCCTCATTAACATAAATAAATCTCAGAGTGACCTGATCATACCCACAGCCAAATAAACAATGGTCAAATTAAGCCCAGTCATATAAACACATCAGACACACTGTACCACTACAGGTAGTGTTCCATTCTATATATAAACAGGGAGAGGGCAGTATTCCTCTCACCTCAGGTATATCATACTATTATACAGTAGGTATCCCCCAATCCTAAGATATTAACCTACTTCTGTACTTTATATAACAGTGGGGAATTCCTCTAGCTATAAATAACCTACTGTATCATTTATAACAGGGAGTAAAATGGTAGACTGGTTCCCCCTCAACCCTGAGATACCCTATTGTACTAAATATAAATGGGTATTCCTCCAACCTCAGATAACCTATTGTGCTATATATAAATTGAGCTTACTATGAACTCTGTTTGAAATAGATGCAACCTTAACCTTTCTTTGAAACAGATACAGTGCCGGTATGAAAAAAATACAACCTTGACCTTTTTCAAACAAGAATGACCTGACCTCTTTTAAACAGATGCAACCTAGACCTCTTCTAAACAGGTACATCCTTGACCTCTTTCAGACAGGTACATCCTTGACCTCTTTCAGACAGGTATGTCACATTGACCTCTTTCAAACAGGTATGACCTTGACCTCTTTCGAACAAGTACCTTACCTTGACCTCTTTCAATCAGGTACAACCTTTACCTCTTTGAACAGGTATGACCTTGACCTCTCTTTCAAACAGGCACTAAGTTTGAATAGAAAATGTATGGAATCCTATAACTCCACCAGGTAAATGTACACAAGTTGTTTTGTTTCTATAGATACAGTCATGATCCACAGCCAGGCAATGATCCATATTTTTATTGTTGCACTGTCCTACTTCCTGCAGGTGAATGACATTTTCCGCGAATGTGGCACTTTCAGGATTAAATGCCCATATCCGTGTTGTTTCACTTAATATTTAATGATGTCACTGACGTAACAGATAAATGTGTGCGTACTATACTTCTATAGTACTGTAAGCCACTATGATATGAAATTCTGACATTGCAGCACTCCTTTACATAGGTGACAAGAAAGAAAGTGATCCAGATTAGGTGGCTTATAAGTGTTTCCTGAGTGGGGTGGGCGGGGGTGGGGGTGGGGTGGGTAGCGGAAGGTCCAGAAATGTATGGGGGTGTTTCCATATGAGAGAATGTGTGAATTAAAAAATGTTTTAAATGAAATTGACAGGTTTAAGGCACATGGGGTGGGAAGGTGGGGGTCTCCAACCTGGAAACCCCTTGGAATCTGCCACTGATAATAGCAGATGTTAGACAAAGATACTAGCATTTCTAGTTAATAACCACTAAATCAGACTCGTACAAATCAGACTGTGCACAGTTGCTGACATATCAGAGCCAGTGGTCATCAAATCTGCTGGCCAAGTAGCAGTATTTATTGATTAAGGCCCACTGTGGTCAGCTTGATGGCTATAATAATTGTCCTCAGAAAACTGACCCTCAGGTCAGCCTGTCTGGGTCAGAAAGTAACACCACATTAATATACTATTTACTACAGTGTTGTTAGACCATTTCAGGTATATAAATCTTACCTTTTTATCTAAACCCTGTATAAATCATGGGTTATTAAGGACATAATGGTTGATCCATTTACACCTGTTGTATGTGGTCAGTCTCAGTGACCTCAGTTGACCCTACAGACTGATATTCTCAGGTGACCTGTGGTCAACTGTATTTCATAACATGTGTATATATGGTTGGTCATACTTGACTGAACTAATTATGTTGTGTCTGGGGTCTAATGATCCCAGGATCAAGGCAACCACAGCAGGCTATCATTTAGTAACCTGGTCATGCTGTTTAAGTGCCTGGACATGGTTGACTGATCTCAACTTTACATAACATGTGTATTGAGTGTCTGGTCATGCTTGATTGACCTTCCTGTGCATGACATGTGTATTGTGTGTCTGGTCATGCTTTACTGATTTGTTGTTAATAACATGTGTTTTAGTTGTAAAGTCATGCTTTAATACCTTAGTTCAGTGGTCAGCTCCAATCTACATATATAGATATCAAATCCTGCTTACTGGCCTTACAGTAGTGTCTATAACTTTAACTCATACACCCCTGAAAACACATTTAAACACTTCCAATTCAGAGGTTGGAATAGTTCATTATGAAACTTCAGGGGTGAAATAGTTAATTGCTTATCAGGAAGTTACAGCAGGCAGTCTATCTTATTGATGTTCTGATCACAGGTAAATGAGGACTGGTCAAGGATTTGGTGTAGTGGTCAAAAATGGTATGTTTTGTTCAGTTCTGATTTCATGGTCCAGAGTTTTGGTGTTATGGATTTTTGGGTAAAGATTCTAGAATATGGTCAAGGATACACTGTGATGGAGATCTTAGTGTTTGGTCACTTTAAGATCAAGAATAAAGGGGGTTTAATTGAATTAGAAACTGGTCAAAAATATAATAATTTGGTCAATCTAGAAACTGATCAAGAATATAGTAATCTGGTCAATTTAAAAACTGAAAAAAATATAGCAATTTCGCCTGTTAATTCATTCACCCCCCTGCAGACACATTTGAACTCTTCTAATTCAAAGGTTGGAATATTTCATTATGAAATTTTAGGGGTGAATGAGTTAAGACAGATTGTAGTGGTCAAGAATAAAGTGAAGTGGTAAAATTAAGTTTGTGGACTGGTCAAGAATACAGTGAAGTAAGTTTAGGGGCTGTCAAGAATTTAGTGATTTAAAAATTAGTCTGTGTAGGGACTGATCAGAATTGTAAAAGTCTGGTCAGTTTTAGGAATGGTCAAGAAAATATGGATCTGGTGATCACGTACAGCATTCACATTGTGATATTATCGCTTAATTGATATAAAACAATTTGTAATAGGGCTGTAATGAGGAACATTATATAATTGGATGGTTTAGTCGGTAGCTACATAGTGGTAAGGTCTCTACGATATAGCAGTTTCACACAGACCTAGTTTATCTTCCCAGGTCATTTACGTATCAGACAACTCTCGTGATAACACAACTATTGCGATAAATATTTTATGTTTTCAATATGGAATGGTTTCTGCACTAAAAACATTATATCATAGAATGTATTTGTGTGAGACGGATGTTATAAATATTTTAAACCACCTTTCCACACAAAATCTGTCGCATGACTTTAATGATGATGACGATGAAGACGTCGACAACTACGGTATATATATAATGTTTAAAATATCACCCCACTAGCTTTGGTTTTTGGGAATTTACCTTTAGCTCATCAGCAGTGTAATAGGATAGAAAGTGTGGGGTCTGTGGTTCAATAAGCCCAGTGGACGCAGTACATGTCCTTGGTGCTACTCAGTCTTATTAAATACACATTTAAACATGTTAAACAAAAGATTATATAATGCACAAAAAGAATGTATTTGATGATTCTAATTTGTCTTGAGACCTTACGCCATACGATATGCACAAGTCCATGTGATGACTTTCAGAGATTATTTGACAGTAAGACTGAGATACATCTAAATTACTTATTACAAAACTATAGGGTGATGAGGAGCCGGTTTTCTCATTAACTCATTCACCCCTGAAATTTCATAATGAACTATTCCAACCTTTGAATTGGAAGAGTTTAAATGTGTCTTCAGG
>JAUMHH010038668.1:0-24150 GCA_032359455.1 Chlamys rubida
ATTATTATTTGCAAACGTGATAGAAGTATTGGCACACATCTGGTGAAGACCTCAAGAGTTACTTCCCTTTCAACGTGTACATAAATCATATGGTGTCGACTGGACCAAAATTAGGACCCAACCTTTTAGCCAGCAAAGCATTTACAACCAGAAAAATTCAGAGATCAGTCCAGAAACTTTAGGCACGTTCCCCCGCGGAAGCAACTCAATGACGTAGACTTTTGACCCGCTACGCTCTGTTCAACGATGGTCCTAGAGCAATGTTTAAGCATGTCAAATATTTATTTGTTTGTTGCATGCGGATGCTTTCAAAAATCGAAGAGTGTTTCATTAATTTACTTCAAAATGGCCAATTTTCAACCAAATAGCGCTCAAAAGACGATATTCACGCAACTTATTATGAAAATGCGGGTTTATGTCTCTCTTTGTAATGCCTATCTCTTAAACTAGTAGTTGAATGAATTTGCGTGCTTCATTTATTCCAGATAACGAATATAACAACTAATTCTAAATCCTCGATGAGGCCGGAAATGACCCTTAACGCCCCTAGTCCTTTAACACTCCTTATAAGACGAGTAGAATTCTATGTTAATTTAAAGGAAACAGTAGGATTAAAAAATATCTTAGGTACACCAACGTACGGTGATACTGATTGAATAAACACGAACAGCCATTGACCAGATAGCAAGAAGACAATAACCACTGCGAACACCTAAAAATAAAAATGTCATTGGGGATGAAAATACAAGGAATTGCAAAACAAATTAAAATAAGCAGGACTTTCCTAACCTACAACACCAGCCATCAATTATAAAATACACTACAAACACATCGAAATTACACCAACACAACTAATTTTCCATCATCCCCATAAGAGCTCCTTTAATCATCATTTCTATAGGAGCCCCCGTTCCCCTGACCTCACGAAATATATCCGTATAATCAATTTGAAAATAATAAACTTGATCTACCAATACTTAATACCAGGAGCTTGATTCTTTAATATCTAATACAACATTGTTACATTAATAAAACAAGAAATCTCCACAAAAACTCCATAGTTAACAATATGGATCCAATCCTAACATCTTTGCTCTAAGGTTCAAAGAGTTATTTCCCTTCGAACGTAGTTAGCCACACATACATGTACTAAAATGTCTTCTCGATATCCAGGGGTTACGCTCACTTTCGCTCTCTGCACGTGTACAAAGCGAAAGTGAGCGTAACCCCTGGATATCGAGGATGCGGGAACTACATAGCTCAAGGTCCAATCGATTTGTTTCAGATATTTCATTTTGAAATTTGGTCCTATAATGAAAAAAATTAATATAAAAATATCGAAGATTTCAAAATAAAACCAATCGGACTTTATCTACGGTCTCCGCAGTTACTTTATGACTAACATCGACTCCTCAGCTAACAAAAATGTCAATGTCTAACATGACATCCCTATTTTGAACTGTTTTATGTCGTCACTATGGTCAGCTATATGCACTGAATACCTCTGTAACCGTCGGCAGATACATTCAATCCATTACTCGTTAATCGCACAGAGATCTTGCGACATAAATAAGATAGCAAAGGTTTTCGTTGGTAACTCAAAAAACGAGTTGTGTTATACAAAATTGAATTCTTCCACATGAATTAATATACTGGTATGAATTCTAACGTCGATTTTTGAGGAAAAATCGCCCCCAAAATACTTCAGGTAACGTGAAAGACCCCTAAAATACATTGGCTATAGTGCTATAAAAAGCATATGATAGGTAAAACTAAAACTAAAGATTTTCGTCGTTCCTCTATCGTTAATTTTAGATGGCAGAACGCCGCAGAAGTATACAACTGAGTCAAAAGAGAAAATCCTCTACAAATATTGTAAATAAACACACAAGGTATTCTATCAAATATTAAATGTAACGCGTTATTCACTATAAAACATAAATAAGATAAAATATTTCTTTGTAGTTTTCATTCAGAGTTATTACCTCTGACTAGGCGTTGTCAAAAAGTCCGGAAATCTGTCTAGTGGATCAGAGCACAGGGACCTGAGAATTTGTTACAGCTTTATTTGGACTTAAACTAAGGTGTCCAGACTAATTTTACATGTTCATTGGGGTGTCCTTTTTACCGAAAGTCTTTTAACTGTTAGGGGTTTAGATCGACTTTCGGTAAAAATAAATTATCAGGTCCCTGTGGATCAGAGTCCCGTAGGTAACGCTTGCATCCAACATTGCAAATGATGTATTATACGTCTCTGGCTGTACTAACATAACCACTGTTATACTTACTCATACACACGCTTTTCATGTCATACTTCACGTGCATGCATTTCACACTTTGACACGCCATCTGTATGTTCACCGATATCCGAAAACACAGAGAGCTGGTCACGCCCTGTAAATAGTAACACACATAAACAAATATTTCTACGACTTTTAATGGTAGAAGTTAGATGACGACTAGGTTATATTGTCAATGACGTTTATAAATGTTCGCCCTGTTTTCTTTATCTGTTTTTTTTTTAAAACAAATTTCCCTTTGATGAACTAATATAGAACAAATTTATTGCATCGAGAACCCTGCTTTTATTCTGCTAGGTGATCCTTACAATACTCGCCAGCGATTTTTTCCGATGACTGATTATTTAGCTCTTTTGTCTGGCTCTGCTGGTGTCCTTTTTCCAACCCGATTTCTAACTGTTGACAGTCACTGTCCTTGAAACGCTACAAACACGGCGATAGCTTCCCTATGGACCATTCAGGGAAGGCCAGAATCCAGAATAATGAGACACCGTTTTATATTTTCATCTCTCTAGACATTTCAAAGGCTTGGGGAGGAAGTGGAAATTCACCAATTTCGGAAATCAGATGACAGTATTTCCAAAATACCCCCGTTTCAGTTTTGAAGCGGTTGTCATGGGCTACACCATGTTGCCTTCTAATGCGTTAGAGACGTATCAGCTACATTACATCTCCAGCACACACGCCGGCATACACAAATAGGGAGATACTATCCAGGTGGCATAGGACTAGTAGTTAGCGCCTGATTTGCGAATTCTTCAAAAATTGTATTGATTAATGTATATGTTAATTGTATAAATTGTATATCTATGTACTGTAAAGCGCTTTAGAGTGGCCTATGTTAGCTAGATAGGGCGCTATATATCAAATACTGTATATTATTATTATTATTAGTTCACAGATTTTACAAATGTTTTGGGACATTCTGCTCCGTGGTGGAATACAAAAATCTGTCCTTGTTCGTTAAATAGGAAAAAAGGCGAAATTAGAAAAAAACATTTTACATTATACGATCATACGAGTCAAAAACTATTGACCGCTCTGAAAAACAGCTCATTTATGCATCTTTGGTGAATGATGATCGGTTTTTGTTGACACAACGTTCAAGTTCATTCTGTAGATACAGGACTGCAAAACATAAGTATCATACCTTACCAATATACCTGTCTTCGAGGACTGTTTTAGGCATTAATGCCTCTCTGTCCACACCATGTCTGATTGGATTATATTGATCACATGATGGGGAAATAAAACATTGTGTCTCCCTCAAGCTCTGAGTTTCCCTGACCACATTTTCCTTATTAGGAGCCTCTCCAAAAATGTACAAGAACCACCACACCTGAGCTCCATGTGGTTGAAGCAGACGACAACAACCTGATCATCTTAGCTGTTATGTTCATGTTTTATTTCGGTAAACATTTATTGCCTTTGTGGCAGGGAAACACGATTTTGGCTCATGAAACATGATTAATCTCGGGGAAGCAAAGAATTGTGTTTCCGTACAAGGGCAATAACTATGTAAACGCACCTTGAGTCCTACTTCAATACTACCACACATAATTAAATTGTGTAGAGCCCATATGGTGCACAGGACATTTCTGTATTAGAAAGGTCAGATTTATTATCTCAAACCTTACTTCGGAAGTTTAGATTTGGATCGTAGTGCCTGCTGTTAGATCACAGGTACTAGACTCGTCTGTTAATTAATACACCCATAACATCGTTTATAGTATGGGTTTATTGACAGACGAGACAAGTACCCGTGTTGAGACGTCAGCAGTTCACCTCCTCCTCTGTCAACAGGTGCGCTAATATATAAGGCATCACCGTTGACTGTGGCAGATGCAGTCAGGTTCGTTTTGAAATGTGTCGTATATAATTTTGATGTTTTGTTTTGCACAAGCTCACAACCTTCTCTTGAAGGTGAGAGTGATTGGTTGACAGCAGCAGGCCGAGGACCGATGACGAAGTCAATGTCCTCCAGTTGGGATTATAGCGTCCAGTGGATGGCCCTATATATATGTTAATGTGCCAAGGTCTTTCTCATGATCCAGGCAATGGTGACTAGCTAGGATAGAACGGGAATATGGCATACCTCTGCCTTAATTCAAACTTCACTCTTAACTATCATTCAGACCACAGGGACACAGCTATATTTGGACCTAAAGTGAGGTGTTCAGAATAGCACACGTTTCTTGTGTTTTAGATTAACTTACGATATATATACCATAATTGTGGGTGACTTTATTACCGGAAGTTTCCAGGACGGCGAGACATTAAGATCAATTCCAAATTCAATCGGGAACAATAACAGAGCAGTCATAATACCCAAAAGCAACACAGTTCAATACAGAAACTCATTCTTTGTGCGAACAGTCACAGATTGGAACCACCTGGACGACATCATAGTCGGGGCGCAAGGAATAGAGGAATAGAGGCATTGAACGCATCAATCCCTACCAACTGGGATTAACGGAAGCTTAGTATCGCATGCGTACTTTACTCCCTCTGCATTAAAGCCATTTTGGTCTCTTTGGAGTATAACATATAGATAGATAGATAGTTGATCTGTCCAAATAGCTGTAACAAATTCTCAGGTCCCTGTGATGTAGTGGTAGTAGACAACTTAATATCACCGTGGTTTTGGTTGAAATTCCATATGAATAAAACATACTCCACAAGCTGTCATGTTACACACTGCCAAATATTTTTCAATGTCAATAAAAACAGGAGTTTTATGTCCAAGACACTACATTCCGTGACGATGTCTGATCGATACAACGTCTTCTCTTCCTGGATTCAGCCTGTTTCTCTCCCAACACCATATATGCCCCCATCTTTTTTCATGAGAAGAATACATAACCTTGGATTGGACAGATAGTATAGGTATACCCCGAGATGTATTGCAGTTTTGTTGACCACGTTTCTCATGAAGCTTGACGATAAGGCCCAATGTGTTGATAGTTTGTATCTAACACAGGGACATCAGAATTGACACAGTAGGTATTTGTAAACTATCCTGATGAGTGATGTGCTGTATACGAGTTGTAGCTTATGCTTAAGTCTGAGGTATTGTTTTGAAATGGATTCAAGCATCTATGATTTTAACTATCTTTCACACTTGCAATTATACTGGTTCTAAAAGATGTCAACATTTTGGGATATATATGAGTCTCTATTCCATGTTCAATGTCTTGCCATATATCTTGAAGAGGGCACCTATATATCCTTGAAATCCAACGTTTCCCCTCTGAATACATATATCTTCCCTACAGCCCTGACATATATAAAACCTTACCAATTGCTAGGCTGATACCTGTTTGAAGATTACAGTGGAGCTTTACCCAACTTCAAAGCCCGTCACTATTATCGTTTAGCTGCTGAATGATTCCATTTATTTTGATGCAAAGTAATTCAGTTTTGCCATACTGTATTACCTAATTTTAAAAATTCAATCACCTTTGTATGTGTGTGTTGTATTCATCTTTTTTATCAAAGACCTAAGCTATATTTGTATCATGCCCAAGGTGTAGTGAACAGAGCCTTCAATTTTGTTATGACATCTTCCAGGGGTGGCACGAAGAACAGTTCAATCATTTCTATTTGTAGCTTCGATACGACAAGAGGAGGACAAAAACATGAACACCCGACACAAATCGTAATAAAAACAAAAAGTTAAATCAGTTTTACAATTTATTTCATTTTGAATGAAATAGATAACAGAGCATGGTGACCTCGACTGCTAGTCGCTGAGCAGGTAGGCAGCAAACATATCAGCAATATAAACCAATCTCAATTTGTCTAACTCCGCTAAACATCAACTCTCTAGACTTGATCAAAATGACAATTTCAGTGAGCGCCCATTTCAGGCGTGTGTTTATTCACTGGTTACAGAAACATATGTCATATGTATATATCAATCTATATTTCTATTTCGAAGGTTTCAGAATAAAGTTTCCAGAATTGTTGGAGTTAATATCAATATCATTAACTCTCCTAATAATTAACATGAAAATGTTTCTCCCTTCACAAGTAAGAAGTAATTCACAGTAAAGTATGATTTACGTATCAAATTGCAAAATACTGTTTTAGAGATAACAAAATTCACACTTTCATGCTTATTATAAGTGATAAATTATGATATTAAACTGCTAAATAGCAAATCAATGTTTACTTGCATGAAATAGATAAAATGAAGCTAACAATTTAGAAATTGTTTTGAATGTGATGAATTATATGATCGGTCTAAATTTGCCAAATATAGGTATGTTTACAGATTTTTTTTTTTTTTTTTTTTTAATTCCAAACAAATGTAGATTGGTTTATATTGCTGACACAAGGATCCCAGTAGAAATGTACTAGAACCCACAAACATACAGTACATCTACATACATATATATGCCAATAGGATATTACCGTAAAGATGCTTGAATTTTGAAGGATTAATTACGCATTAAAAAACATACAAGTTGACAGCTAAATGAAAGATCATTCAACTGCGACAAAACGTTTAAAAAACAAAACAGCTGAAACTTTATAAAAAAGACTATATATATCAATGATAAAAATTACAATTTAAACCATCCAAATTCAAGGGTATTTACGGTACAAAATGACTAGTTTTTTTCATGGAATAATTAAACTCAACATCTTTTCAAAGCAACAAATAACATGTTTATATGACTGTACATGTACAGTGGAATACTCGACATATCTTCTCTACCCAAACTTCGTACGGTCAGCCCCTCCAGATCTACGTATATATATAAAACACTAATCCAAGAGGGACAAGATTATAACCCACAGATTATATACTTTACTATGGTGGCATGCATGGCCACTTCAGTTCAGTTGTGGCATGGCCACATTGCTACTTCAGTTGTGGCATGGCCACTTCAGTTTTGATCTAAACACTCCAGCTGATAGTTACACACAAAACAAGACCATGTTGTTTGGGAGTTTACCAATTCAAAAAGCCTGTGCACCAACAGTACATTTTGAAAGCTTTAAAATATGGAAACTTTTCTTAAGTTTGATTCTTTTTCTTTTTTCCCTTGGCTGACTTTTTTGTTATTTCTTTACAGCCCATTTTCACTTAAATTATTTGTCAATTAAATAAAAAAAAATCTTCAATATTGATAATCTTTCAATTTTTTTTCTTCAATTTTTAATATTTACTATTAACATACATGTACAGTACTTTTTCTACCCTTTAGACTTTTAACCAACTATGATCGCCCAACTGGTCTTCTACCTGAAGTACTTAGATCTCGACTGAAGTGCATAACTAAATGAATGTAGTAAGTTTGTACTCAAATAAGGTGGAGAAAAGTCTTATAATTAACACATGATAATAATTATATCATTTTATATTTCTCAAATGCATTAGTTGAATGCAATTTTAATAAACAGCTTTTTTACCAAATCAAAAACTTGATTAAGTTATATTCCAACTCATACAACTGTCCACAACAATATTTTAGATACCATTATTTTGCAAATAAAATCCTGAATATCTTTTTAAAACTTCCTGTATGGATTCTCAATAAAACTAAAACTGTCACTTGTTTAAATATCAAATGAAAAATAAAGTACACAAGATCTGTGAAACTGCTCAATTTAAAACATCTTCTAACATCTAATATTAGCAAGTCATTAGAAGACCAATTTTTTTAACATCTAAGCCTTATTTCGATATCACAAGAAAATGTTGGAAGCTTGTACAAGGTTGTGCTGACATGTACAGGTAAATCACTGCCGATCGTGGCAAGTAACAGTAAATCATAGACAATATCGACAAGTATAAATGTGTAATAACCATTACTGGGGCCACCGATTGTCAGCTTCAGGTACAAACACCTGTACGATTCCAATTCGTACAATAAGCAAATAAAGCTTAGGGATTACAATTTGTTGTACAATGTTGTACAGGGCTGTATAAGAAAGATCCATTTTGTTGCACTTTTCTTTTTAAAACTTGTATCTTGTCATACAACATTGTAGTTTGTCATATGATATTGTACTTTGTCACACAATATTGTACTTTGTCATACAATATAGTACTTTGTCATACAATAATGTACTTTGTCATACAACATTGTACTTTGTCATACAATATTGTGTACTTTGTCATACAATATTGTGTACTTTGTCATACAATATTGTGTACTTTGTCATACGACATAGTACTCTATCATACAACCCAGTCTACTTGCACCATACTTTAATTTGTTATACAACATTCTCATTTGTCCTGCAACATTGTCCTTTTCTATATATATCACTGTATATGTAATACAATTTGGTATTTCATCATACATTGTACATTTGACACTTTTATGCAATGTAGATAGTATTGTCCAAAAACAAATTGGGAATTCTCTATAAAAATGAAATACTGGAACTACAGATAACATTATTCTTTAACTGATCAGATCTTAAAAATGACATTAACATATATATACACACATGGATACGCACACACACGTACATTATACACATAGCACTTCCTACACGCGTACCTGTACCACGACAAAAACTGCACCGCTGACGGTGACACAGGGACTAATGTTTACTGTATACGTTACAGGAATAGCGTTTTAGAAAATCACAGACACAGTCGTAGTTTTGTAACTATTTACACGCGAAATTTATACACAGGGCGTAATATATAGCAGCAGTATTTACAAACACCACACAATACCAGGTGTGCACCTCTATATATAGATCAGCATATCGGCCTCATTTTCAATCCAGATCATAAACCTCCTTTATAACGTAGCTTATTTGGGATGTATAAAGTAAAAGCAGATTATATAAAGGCATGGCCTGAACAAACTAACTATAATGGCAAAATTGCATGTACCGTGTATTAGTTTTAGTCAAATTATGATAAGGAAATTGTTCCAAGAGTAAATTCACTAAACAGTAAACACCAATTTTAAGTCTCATATATATGGAATAATGAATTACTCTAAGTAATGCAAGAATACTTCTTCTAGATCATTTTATCTCATATGAAATATTTCTGAATTTTATGATAATTATTGGAGTAATACTGCAGTTTCTATACAAGTCACACACACACAAATATTGCACCAGAAGTTATAGGAGTTACTTCCCTTTGACCACACAGAACTCGTTTGTGTCCAAAATGAATGTTTTTGCAACAATATACAAAATGGATTGCATAGCAAATATGACACCAGCTGCGATGAATGATATAGAGCACCAGTATGGGTTTGCCGTTCAATCCATAATTAATGACCCGACATCATATCTTAAAGAACCTTTCTTTTCCAAGTCTACTACAGTTTACTTACAAAGGAAAGCATTTCTATCCACAAATATTATTTTAAAGAAAATGGCATGGAATATTTTTCAAATCAAATATTTCTATTTTTCTTCAGTATTTACAAAAAAGAAGAAAATAATCTCAACATATATGCAAATAAGCTGTAACAGACTTGGAGCAGACACCAGGATCATAAAAAGCCATCCTTAGTTACATTACTGTACATTATCTACATCAGACATTACGAAAGAATCAATGGTAAAAGGGGCGCTTGATATTATCTGATTATTTATAAACGCATGATGTCTTTGAAAACATGATTTTCCTATGTAATCTTGCAGTCGAATGATAAGGTCCTCGCATCATTCCTTGCGACCACGAGAGTATGCTCTCAAAAGCCTTTCCATATCTAAAGTCAAACCCATTGCACAAGGACTGCGTCTGGTCAAAAAGCTTAAGCTATGTTCCAATAATACCACTTAATGGAGGACACTATCTGTAATGTCTGCCTCGGTAATCCACTTTAACTGGCAGATAATGAGGCTTCCTCCAAGTCGATCTCGGCCAATACATGCATACGTATGCTTCAAGACAACATCCGTATTAGCCAATTCATCTGCTACATGCGATATCCGTGTCTTAATGGTCGTAATGATACGTTCATATAAATCCAGAATCCATGAAAATGTCGGCATAAAATTCCATTTCTGCCGCTTCAGTCACACACAGATTGGCAGCAGAATATCAAATAACACAGAAAAAACACAATCCTGCATAGGTCCTAAATAGCTGTCTATTGATTACTAGTCTTCTGTATTTCAGGCTATATATTGCACAAGAACCAGATATTCCACCACGCGAAGCACTTGGGTAATTCCAGACGTGACCTAATCGGGAGATGTGACGGACCACCATTACCGATCTGATCCGATCCGTTTCCCAGGTTCATACTCATAAATCTTGGAAGTCCCAAGGCCACGGACCAAATTGTCAATCCTGTGTGATGCAGGTCCCCTAGGTCTCTCCGCACACAAATCCCTGTACAGCGATCAAACAACATCGGCTTTTCCTCGTCCTCAGCCATTTTTCTGTAAAAAAAACCAACAAAAGTTCAAGTTACCTTCAATCTAAAGAAAATCACATGAGATGCAACATTCAAAGGAAACAACCCAATAAAATATGTCTATATCTTAAATCATATCAATTTAATAATGGACCAGGAAGAAAATCAAGAACCATATATTACACACAGGATATATAGGATCATGAGACATTGAATAGATAAAGAACAAAAAAAATTGAAGTCTTCAGCATATTAACACAAATTACTGGACCTATGCCAAAGCTCATTAATACAGTCCGTCAGAACATTTTTAATTAAGATATATTTATATGCATATAGACTGTGAGTTGGTTTTCCCTAAATTTGTTCAGTAATCTTACAGGTACGATCAAACTTGATTTGCCAAATTTGTTGGGTTTATCAAAAAAGTCTTGATTATTCGGTATTTAAAATCAGATGTGAAATACAAAGTTATTAAATACCATGGGACAATATGGACTACTTTGCAATATTCAAGATTTCCAAGTTCTTACAAGTGAAAATAAAGTTCAACTGTAATTTTCATATAAGATTGATGCACCACAGATGCATGATGCTCCAATTGTCCATTGCATCATTTTTTATATTTTGATTTTGAGATTTCTGACAACTGAACTTCTCTCATGCTTACCTGTACAGAGGAGATTGTGTACTGCTGTGCTAGTCACAAGGGCGTCTCCTTCTTCAGGGGTAGGCCGTTAGGTCGAGGGGGCCCCTTGTAATTGTTACTTGGGATGTTATGCTCGTTATTTATCAGCGAGCCGTTTGTCCCGTTAATGATTTTGTCATTCCTTTCAAGAACTTTTTTAAACTGTCCGTTAACTCCTTTGATTTTGGGATTTGTCACGATTCCGTTCCGTTTTGGTTTTGAGTCTGGCGACCTCATTTCTAACGCACTCTGTCCCATAATCGGCTGATCACACGTCATAGCATTTTGTTTTAACCGTAGTTTTTCTAAATTGTTTTGGAAATGAGCATGATTGACCAGCCACACTGGCTCCTCCGACAAATCGGCATTAGGATTTGTGATAATGTTAATAGTCGCCTTAATTTCCTTGTGTTTACAGTTTGGAAATTTGACCGGCGACGGCCCAAGAATGTTGAAATTTCTTTCAGTCACTGGCGAAAGTTTTTGTTCGTTTCCTACAATTTTCTGCACCTCTGTGTTTGGCGACATTGGCGGTGATTGTACTGGACTCTGTGGTTCACTGACGGGCGACAGGACACGGCTGATGGGACGTGTGCGGTGCCGCGCCATCGAACACTGTTGCAACTGTTGAGTGAAGGTCAAACAGTCTCCGTTGGCCGTCGTCGTCGTCGTGGCTCCACTCTGCGAGCTCTGATTGGTGGACGATGTAAGATTGCTAGACGACTTTGAGGAATTGTTAGACGCATACGACTTCCTTCGGTCAAATGTCGAGTCGGGAGAGTCCGAGGGTGAACTGTTGAGCTGGTTACCGTTGACGACAACCCCTACACCGTTCACTGGCCCAGAAACACACGATGGTCGAGCGTCGTTACTGGACGCTGATGAACTGCTGCGACTTTTACTACTACTGGGAAGTACGGCCCCAAACTCCTCCAAGATTTTACACACTTTGGAATGTCCACTTTTGAGCGACACCCGGACCGGAGTCCGTCCGAACTGATCGGCATGGTTAGGGTTGGCCTTGTACGTGAGAAGAACCTTGACCACAGTTTCGTGCCCCTCCTGAGCCGCGATACACAGAGCCGTGGCTCCCTGGTTACACGTGTGGTCTACAGAAGCCCCCTTCTCAAGGAGGAGTTGCACTATGTTGTCATGGCCTTGCCAAGCAGCCGACTGCAAAGCCGTCCTCTGGTCGTTGTCCACGGCATTCACATTCGTGTTGTATCGCAGTAAAAGTTCTACGACCTCAAAATGACCTTGCCAGGCAGCCACATGTAAAGCTGTGCGTCCTTCTATATCTGTGCATTCTACTTCAACACCCATCTCTAGGATAAAAGCGACCATGTCGACTTTGTTTTCGAGGGCTAGGATGTAGAGAGTGGATCTACCGTCTGCGTCCTTGTAGCTGATGTTGGTTCCCATGGTGATGAGATATCGAGCCACTTCTTTGTGGCCTTCAAATGCTGCCACTCGGAATGCAGTCTTTCCATCATGTGACCGGTGGTCAATTTGTGCCATGTGCTGGATAAGACAAGTGACCACACCCAAGTGACCTTCTTGGGCGGCCAAAATGAGGGGATGGCGGCCATCGTTGTCAGTCTCGTTGGCACGAGCACAGTGGTTAACCAGCGTATCGCAAACCTGTAAATATACAATCAGAACAAAACATGAATATCACCAAGTGTCAGAAAAAGGATTCGATCTCATTGGCCATGTTATGATGGCTGAATAAAATCTAACTCTGGTAGCTTTCAAATGAAATCTTCAAAATATGACAATACATACTTTAAAACTAACAGTACAAACGTATTCATATCTATAATCAAAGTTGAACTCACTTCTTTGGACAGTAATAGTTCATGATTTTGGCTATAGACACTTTCCATTCATTTGCTAGGACATTGAACAATTTGAATCAGTCAACAGTTATAGTCTTTGGTGTTAACTTTAACCCTTTCACCCCTATGTAACTTCAGTAAACTCTACCATGCATTTTTCTGGTTGAGTCCATTATGGTCTACAGTGATGAAAGGGTTAAGACCACACATCTAACCATCTTTAACAAGAACCACAGATTTAACAAAGTGTATTTATTCATATTTTTATATGGTGTTGCTACACCTTCTTTCTAACATTATACATCAGCTTGAAAATCAAACTCAAGTCATTTGTGGAAACTACACTATACGAATTAATGCATTGAAAATATTTTTTTAATGAATTCAAATTTTAAAATATCTCAATTTATTCAAGACTATTCTAAACAAACTATTTAAACCTTGGTAAAACCATGTTATGATGTTTCCTTCAATATGTGTATAAAGCTACGTAATCTATTATGCAAACAAACACATGTAGGTATATATATAGATATATAAACCTGAATGGAAAGAGTACTCAATACACATTATGAGCTTTCTGTGTACCTAGCGGTACTAATACCGTCGGAAACGTTGACACTGCCCGGAGCTGAACGTACTTGAGAAGTCGAGTGTGAAATACCTACTGATTGAGGTTATTATTGAAGGTGTGACCAACAGCGAAAGGTGCGATAATATTGATCAACATTCCGGAGAAGTTGACTCAATTATATCACAATTATTGACACTGTTTTGACTTTACCAACATTCCAGAGGGCAACAGGTCATCACAATAATACATACTCTATCGACAATTAAATGATTCTCAGCAAACAGTATTTTAACACCGTTTTTTTTTTAATATATACATCCAAATGTCAGTCGATATAAAAAAATAAGGGTTTAAGTAACTGATACCAAGTATGGTACTTAACCTATATATCCAACAAGCCACATGGCCTACCCCACATGATCCTATAAAACCTTTAACATATATATTTTATCCTCTACTAGCACAGCTAATATCACATTATTTAGTGGATGCATTGAACACTTTGTGATGTCGAGTTATCTCCCTTGAAAGATGCAGAATAACTGAAAAATGAATGGTATATATTTTTTCTTATAGATTATCAGGAAGGATATTATACAAGAAAAGGAAAACCTGAGCAAATTCTGTACCTGACATCTATTTTTTTATATAAAATCATCCACCCCTGAAATTTCACAATGAACTAATCCAACCTTTGAATTGGAAGAGTTCAAAAGTGTCTTCAGGGGTAAATGAATTCTGTACGAGACATCTATCTGATGGTATTTATGCCTTAGCTGGAGTTATATTTGGTTTACATTAGATAAACTGTATACACCAAGTATAAGGATTTGAATCCTTGACCTTTAGTTGGGACAGATTTTTCAAGAGTAAGCATTAAATGTGGAGAGTTGTGACACAAAGCCTACTGTTATAAGGCGTGTCGGACAGTTTTGTTAGTGGAGCCCTGTGACTTGTAACTTATCTGTTACTTGAGATAGTCCTTCTCTCTAATCCTACTCCGACCATCGACCATCGTACTCAGGCCTCTTGAACATGCTGTTTGTAAATACTTCAACCTCGAGACTTACTACCCATGTACAATATAATATACATGTAGGAAAACAACAAGTCTTAGTCTTAAAGCCATATATATGAAGGACACGTAGGCTGGAGAATTATTTTGCTTTCCCTAAAAAAGTTTAATTCATCTTGATTCTCCTGTCTACCCTACGTGTACCTACATATGGCTTTAAGACTTGGGTCAGTAAAGGGGAAACAAACATTTATTTAATATTGGCCTTACATGACAGTTTACAATTGCCCTGTCAACAAAAATCATGTCCGAAGCTGTACAGGTCAACATTATCACCTCGAAATTACCGGTCACTTGTGATAAGTATACCTTACTGCCCAACACAATCTATCCCCGGGAAAACAGGCTGATACATTTAAGGTCTCCCGTGACAACTTTATCGCCCAGTCCAGCCAGGGAGTATTTCTCTGAACAGCCTGGGGCTAAATCTGACCTGGAATATCTCTGCTCTGAATCAGCTGGTCTGATTAGAGAAACAAGTGACCTATAACCTACGACCTTCTCACGTGTGACCTTCTCACCTGTCCAGGGAGTAGGTACAGGAAGTTATCACAGACAGCCAGACTGGACATTATAAAAGATTCACAGTTACATCAAACAGGACACTGACATATCTGTAAACCCGGGATATAGACAGACTTCCGGTACATGTCAACTTAATTGTTATTGGGACTTGTTTTCAAATCATCTAGTTGTACATTAACTCATTTCACCCCTGAAATTTCGTAATGAACTATTCCAATCTTTGTATTGGAAGTGTTCAAATGTGTCTTTAAGATTGAATGAGTTAAATTCATGTATTTTCAAAACAAAACTGATATTTGAGTTTAACCCATGACCTGGATTTCTGAATGAAATTAATGAAATGTGTAATAATGTAAATAATGTCAATAAGAAAACAAAAGAAGACCAGTATATGGTTACCACAAGAATTCTCCAGCTCCGTAGGCGCGGAAAGTAAAATATTGGGATGACACCTCTTTCATTCCAGTATCTACCCTTTCAAGCCTCCGGAGCTAGCGTTAAATGTTCCAATCGTTCAGACCTTTTTAAGTGCTTGACCAACACCAAGTCAAGGTCAAATTGACCAGTCTTGTAAGACATCAGATTATAAGTAATGTAAGCTACTTAGGTCCATCACACAAAGTGCCAAAATAACTATTTAACCAAACCACAATAACACCAACAAGGTCAGACCACAATTGAAATCAAGCTACAGACAAGTGTGTGTCTTAGTAGCGTAAGCTTATACTTATCTGATATACATATACACACCTTGTTTTGGTAGAATCCTTTACATCAATATTTCATATACAGTGAAACCTACGTTAGAGATTATTATGCTTTACTTTGCAGTATAAAAGAAAGACTTCCCTGTTGAAGTTTTTGTCAATGGCCGATAGCAGATGCAGCTTATTGTTGATAGTATTTCATTCATTAAGAAAACAAACATATTTTTTCTGTACAAAAATGTCAATGGCCGATTGCAGATGCAGCTTATTGTTGATAGTATTTCATTCATTAAGAAAACAAACATATTTTTTCTGTTACAAAAATATGAATAAATTTGCTTGTTGTTGATAGTATTTTATTCATTAAGACAACACACATTATTTTGTACTGTACAAATACTAATAAATGCAAGGGATTGAAAACAAAATAAAGGCTCATAATAAGTCCTTTCCCAATAACAACAGATCAATAACATTTGTGACTCCCACACCTAAAGTACCCAGGGTTAGATAAGGTCACCACAGCAGAGACACAAGAGAAAAGGCATTGACTTAATATTTACAATCTAGCTACATGTATGGGTTCAAACTCACTTCAAAGCTTCATATTCATTATTTTAAACTACAAAAGAATTTAAGGATGTGCGATTCACTTGCTGGACAACCCCAGGCCACTAGATTTCATCAGTGCTAGTGAAATTTTTTAACATTAAATATAAGTCAGTTTTCAGCTTCATTCACTAATGGACCAGTGTGTCTGTCTTACATTCACCAGTGGTACAATAAAGTTCCCCTGGATACAATAAAGTTCCTCTGGATACAATATAGTTTCCCTGGATACAATAAAGTTCCCCTGGAGACGCTGATACATCAGTATAATACACACTTGTGGTAAGCAGGCAATTACCTATATATACACTGATGAGTATTGGACTGACCCCAAGACTTAGGACCACCTTGACCCCTACTTATAGATCTGACCATCGGCATGGGGGCAGTAATTGACCAATTTGTCCATTACCACAGGTGTTTATTACTGTCTCACCTCAACAGCTAACAGTTTTATTGCGGACACTAAAAATCAAATTACCTGGCACTAAAACCCAATCAATGTAACTTACTGGATGGCCTGGGGTTCTGAGTCCAGGGAAACAAGTACATTAAACTACTGTAAATACAGAATGTACGGAGAAAATGGTTACCTCAAACTCATTGGACAATTTGAATACCCTTCCTGAACTCAAACATCCATTCTGATGCTATTTTTCATGCAAAGAGATGGATAAGCTGTACTTTTACCCCCCCCCCCGGGCCCTTCAAGTTTTAGTTCAGTGGGTTTTACAGTATAACGTCCAAATATTGTTCAATATTTTGATGCCCCAACTTTACATTAGTTTCATTTTATTTTTCTAAATTTGAATTAATTTATTTCCCTATCAGCATCATACTGGACCCTACAGCTGAAAGTTCCCAATTTGAGCTGAGGCAAGTCTTTCAGTAGATGCTTGAGAGTATGTATGTGTAATTTGACTCCCCCAAAATGAGCTTTGAGTCTTGTGTTTGAAAGCAAATGCCAATTTGACATGTGTTTGGACTTTCTAAATTTAGGGTGAAAGTTATTTGATCTTTGAAAATGCTAAATGTCAAAAATCAACTTGCAATACCAAAGAGTAGATTTGTAGACACAACAATTTGCTGACCAGTAACTGACCAGAAACTGACCAGAAATTGTAGTGGCCCAAAGCTGTCAGAATTACTGCCACTATATCAGAGCCAGCATCAGGGCAGTGATGGCTGTAGGTCAAAGAAATACACCAGACTAACAGACAGCTTTACAGAACATAAATAAATAAACGTTACTTTGCCAAAAAGTCTCACCCAGCACTACAAGTATACGGTAGATCATTGTTATTTCATGTGATGTTCATTCCCGCAAAAATAATCCTGAACTCAAGTACAAGCATCTACTGGAGAAAACATTTGTACAAATGCCATTAGAAGACAAAAACACTTGAGTTCAGAAACATTAATTAACTTCCTCGTGAATTCAAGTACGGAAAGGTTACGAAAATTGATTTTTTCTGAAATATGAATAATCAATAGTGTTGCGGTATGTTTGTTGCTGTGACATACGGGTTAAGATGTTGGTGCATACAAAACTACTCTCATCTCGCTCGCTTGATCATTCTGTAACAATAAGGTAACTTTCGCTAGTTAATAGTTATAAATAAATTTATTTATTTTACAACAATTATGAAACAACTTATTGTTGTACTGAATGTTAGTGCAAAGTCTTAATGTGAGAGGGAACCGGAGTACCCCGAGATTAAAACCTGTGAGGTAGCTAGGGCAGCTGACCCCATACCTTTTGATGTCCTATAGGGGAATTGAACCCCCGCCCCTTACGTTAAAGGCGAGTTCGTTATCCACTGCGCCACCTGACCAACCCTTTTTATAGTTAAAATATGTTGGGATATCTTCACAAAGATCATATTATCTCAAATCTTAAAACATTAATTCATAAAATCATTAAGAACAGGAAAAATAAAACTTTAAGGAATTGAAATCAAAGATGAAAAAAGTTAAAATCTCAAATAGAAGAAATCTTCAGTTAGCTTATAGTGACTGTATCTTCATTAGCATAAGTTTCTGTGTTGTGATGAAAAGAGGGCAAATATATGTAAAAGAAAAATGTCTTTCTGTGCCAAAACCCTGGAGGCTCTGTTCATGTACAATAACTCAACTGAGGAGGAATGCCGTCCCTGACTGTAAATCTTGGATTTCTTTCTCAACAAAGTCAACACAAATTGTGTCTTGAATATTTTCATTTATATTAAGATCAAATCATTGTAAAAAGATTGTAAGGGTTTGAAATACAAATGTTCTTCACTTAGAAATAAAAAAAAAAAATCTTGAAATGAGATGTAAAGAAAATTGCTCGTTTTGAAGATGATGTCACAGGCACAGTATGCAAACTTCAAAGATTGGTAAAAAAAATTAAGGAAATATTGCTGTTAGTGAAGCATGACTCACAAAAGTCATAACCTATTTTACTGGCATGTGGAGAGAAACGAACATTCTATGTTATAAAAGACAATGTATATTGTATACAGTCCTATTTCTGTTGCTGTACCATCATTTAACACACAGAATGATGTACGTCACAATGAATTGTATCTTTCTGTGCTAGCTAGCCATGACTCAAAATAACACTGCATATAATGTACATCTACGGCTAAAACATAATGAAAAGATTTGTCTGGAAGTAACTTAATTATGTACCGCATTACAAAGAATGTTTAGTACGTATACACAGCACCCATTCCAGGATCTGTCTGCCCTATATATACAACACACTCTACTTTTCTATAGCTGTATAACTTATTCCTATTGCAAGAACAATCTATCACTAGCTTCACATAAACATCAGGCCAATTACACTTCTAGGGTGATGTGTGTATACAAAACTATACAAATGTACAAAACAATCACACTTATTGTGCCACTCAACAAATTTATCCACTTCCAATTTTGTTACAAGATGTCTGAAAGAACTTTTAAATTCAAATGAAGATATAAATCAGAAAAAATTAAGGCTATATGCTTCAACTGCTTCCTTAGATAATAAACTTGAATTCTTGTTGCAGTTATATATATCCCTTTGGTTTCTTTTTAACAGCATCACCAACTTATTCAGTGTTATTAGTCTTTTTCAACACATGATTTCATGTGTACTTTATTACTTAATAATAAAGTTCAACTGACAATTCAATAATAAAAAAGTTGAATTTGGAACTCTTTTGAAAAGGAGATATAAATGTCATGGTAGCATATACATCCTTAACTCATTCACCCCTGAAGACACATTTGAACTCTTCCAATTCAAAGGTTGGACTAGTTCATTATGAAATTTCAGGGGTCAATGAGTTAAAACCTTATCAAACACCATTCTGACCTTGATTCTGCCAACGGCTTCCTGAGCTTGCATCATGCGGAGAGCCTTGGAAGGCTGGCCTTCGGAGATCAGCTGGGTAGATCCGAGGTATTTGGCACGGAACAGGACACCCTCTATCAAGACTTCATGGTTGTCAGGGTCACGCAGCGAAACTGAAGGAGTACACAGACAATTTAGAATCTAGAGCGACAGTCCAGGTAGTTGCATAAATTGTTTAATGTGTCACAAATATGTACATGTAAGAAGCATTTGATTGATATACAACATGCAACCAGACAGTAACATTTCCTTTTAATTAAAGCATCTCAAGGCTTACACATCAGCCGATCAAAGAATTGGCCTTCTGTTTATTTACAAACATTCCATTTACGAATGAGAGACAACACAGATGAACTTTGTATAGAACAAAGACAATATGAGTTTCCACTTAATTCAAGTATTTTTAAGTACATGTAGTATTTTTCATGACTTCCTTGTTATGAATTGAAAAAGAGTTGTGTAATATAATACAAAAGACAGTCTCATTTGGTTTTGATGTACGACTAAAATAAAACATCTCTATGAGTTGTCAGAAGTACCAAGACCATGTCATTTTCTGAACACGAGACCGGACTCAAAGTAAGTTTGTATGATGTATCTGCATGCTAATGTGGACAAATAATTCAATAAATATTTGCTAAATAACATATAGAGGTGTTCACTGTTCAACAAAGATGTTACTTAATGATGGGTTCTTTTCTGATATCTGTCACACTATTGTATTGTATTTTTCAGAACTTTGCTGATGTATAGGAGTAAAGTATTGCCAGAATTCAGTGGGATTTCATCTATAAATACATACATCTTCTATTTCATTTAACATGACCATTTCTAAGTTAGGATTTTAATTCGTGTTCATTCCTGCATAAAAAAAAACATTTGTACAAGAGCTCCTTCCTTTATGGTTACATTTGACTAGGAGAAGTATGTCCACTCTTGTCGTTACTTTATCAGGGTTTTACCATGCCTGCCATATGCAAAGAATTCAACCCAACAGCTAATCAAGATGCTCAATTAGAGGAAGACTATGTAATGGATGAGTGTTAGCATTCAGACAGTGATAAGATTTCATCATGTTTTGGGAAATATAAACTACAGAAATTCATATAAAATAAATAGTTTGATAAAGAATACATTTAAAAAAATAAAAAATAAATTGTTTTTGTATGATTTGAATAACTGAAAATCATTAATTCTTCTTAATCAGTATTTAATCAGAGATACATTTAGCATCATTTTTTTTTTTTTATTTATCTTTCCCCAGTTCAAATTTAGAAATAACAACATTTCTAGGAAATAAACCCCTACGAAGTTCTGTTTTTCTGTCATTGCCCACTGCTATACGGAGCCAGAATTCCCGGAACAACAACATCTGGGAATGACATCGCCACAATCAATCATTTTCTGTTCCACTGTCTCTATCGGTAATGCCATGTACAGATATATAGAATTTCTTTGATTCCATATACCCTTCGGCAAGCAATTTCCCGGAGTTCATGAAAATATTTTTTTCTATTTGCTCAAAGTTATTCCTGAGCAAAACACAAGATAAAAGGTTTTCCAATTCCAGGAAATCTTTTCCTGAATTCACTTAGGACGATGTTGCACTGACAGCTAAATGCTCACATCACAGTTTGCATCCCAGCGGAATTCACTCCTTTCCTTTGATATTAATGGTCGTTACATATTAAGTATGGAAGGACAGAACATCTGTATCCCTTATTATTATCATGTCACATTTTCATGTTTATTTATTTTATTTATTTATTCATTTAGTTGGTAAACATAGGACTTGTGTAACCTCTTTATTTATTTTTTCCTTGAATAAGAATAATAAATCTTCAAAGGCTTTTTGGGTTTTTTTTGAAATCGTTATTAATAACATCAATATTTATTAATATCCTTCTTGGAACATAATCATAAACCTTTTTGGAATTAACCATTCCCATTCAAGAAATCTATCAGAATTGATGAACTCCAGCAACCAATCAGAATTGAAGAATTCACTTCATCAACCAATCAGAACTAAGGTTTAACCCTGTAACAAGTTTATAATCATATTGATAAACTGACCTCGTTATCACTATTACACACCTTTCACCAAGGTTGGTCCATTTAGTTATTGTACAGAATCTTATAGCCAATCAAAAGTATGAAAGACATTGTAAAAATCTAGTAGAAATTTCATGAATATTAAGTTGATCTTCCTATACCTGTTTACTGACTAAGTGTGGTTTATATTTAAGAGATTTTCATGTGAAAATCGATGGCAGATATTTTTTCAATTTTCACTTTTCTTTTTTAACAGTGGCAGTTAATGTACCTAATACCACAGATAACTATATATACTTTTTAATTTTATTTCTCATATTTTATTTCAACAATTAATTTGATTTGAACAATCCATACAATGTTGTTTCAACAAGGTATGTATTGAAATAAAAAATATCTATACAATTTTCTAATTAAAATGCTGTTCCTAGTTGCCTATGACGGTGGGAGTTGACTATATGCCTACAAGAACACCACTGTTTAAAAGCTGTCCAATATTACAGATCTCACATATGACAAGACTGAAAAGTTCTTGATCACTTAGAGCTTCGCAGCTCATCAATATCAGAGCTACGGCCTTATGGATGTGCTGAAAATGACAGCCAACATTATAACTGAGACAGAAAAATCTTTATTCAGAAACTGAATTTAGACAAAATTACCTTCTTTTTTCTAGAACTTTAAACCCAGTCCTATTTTTAAGTATGAAATTATTTTAATAATAGTTATGATTGAAGACGAAGCAATGTTAGTAAAAAAAAATCTATTGGGAAATTTTTTCTTATCATATCTAGGCCTACCGACTCTAAGCTACATTTTCTATGCGTTCCTTTACATTCGTATCATAAAATTCATATCTGCAGGGCAGTACAGCGCTGACTTCCTGTCAAAGGTTCCCTATATAGATACAAGCGTGGATCAATAAATACTCCGTATAAAAGTTGACAGTATCCCAGACAAGCGGGTATATAAGGTTGCAATCGAGACAGTCTCTGTGAAATTTCCACAGATATGACAGACAATTGTATAAACTCTCCCCAGACGGCTTTCCGTCGAAAGGAGAACCGCCAGCATCCGCAGCATCAGGAAAAACATGCTAATTTGGGTCACAGTGCCTGGTACTCGCTGACACTGCTAACTTCATTTGACCAATCACACGTTTTGTCTAATAGGGTTAGGTGAGGCTGTGTCGGGCGACAGTAAAAGATGCTGTTAGTGCGATGTAAAACATCCGATGTTATAATCTTAGTTATCAAACACCAAGTAGATATTGTAAGATTAAGTAAACAACTATATTTTTCCTTTTAATGTTTAGAAAAATATGAAGAAACCAGTAAAAAGTGACATTGAATGAACTGATATCAAAAGAAATAATTTTGTTAAATTGACAATATGACAGTTTTTTTATAAAAATTTCTCTCGGACACATCAGTGAATTTCTGTCTGAAACAGTCTTTATTATCATTTCAAATGATCTGTTTTAATAAATACATGTATACTATCTCATTCTTCATGAAAAATAATTTGTAGTAAACTTTCCTCAGAGTGTTACAGCATTATAGACAAAACCTAGAATTTGTTTAATCTTGACCTTGACCTTGGGAGGGAGAGGGACATTAAGGTGGCACTCCCCATAGCTATCTATCACCAAAATGAAACATTAAATTATGTTTTAACCAATTATCCAAAGCAATCTTGAAATTATGGGATGGAAAAGGTGTAAATTTGGTTCAGGTTGAAAAAAAAATCCTCAACCTGATGAAATAGGATTTATTTACTTATCCGGCCTACCACAACACCCTACAACAGGAGAGGAAATCAAAGTTATCAATAACTTTTAGTCCCACATGATGAATGTAACAACTAAGACATTAAACCCTGATTACTCTTTCTCTTCCTGATGAAATATTTGTCTGTATTCAGTTTGTCTCAGCAAAATCCATGAAAGAATGAAGTTGCTAATTGTTTAAATTGAATCAGTTGATGATTTTCTATATATAGCAAGTGTGACCTTGGCCTTGACCTTGGATCCCTGAAACA
>JAUMHH010038669.1:0-10073 GCA_032359455.1 Chlamys rubida
GAATGCCTGTTTTAACGGTTGAATGGGAGGGGGAGGGGGCAAACACTGATTGCCTGTTTTAACGGTTGAATGGGAGGGGGAGGGGGCAAACACTGAATGACTGTTTTAAAGGGGGAATAGAACGGCACACACTCAGATAATAGTTTTAAGGTGGACAAGATCGGTAAACACTCAATACCTCTTTTCTAAGGTGGATAGGAGGGCAAACATTTCCCTTTTTGTAAGGTGGAAAAAGAAGCCAAATAATCAATACCTGTTCTTTGAGATATAAAAGTAACACTTAAAAACACTTAAAACTAGTTTTTTGAGATGTAAAAGGAGGGCGAACACTCAATGCCTGTATTTTTTAAGTGCTAAAGAAGACAAATAATCAATACCTGTTCTTTGAGATGTAAAAGGAGGGCAAACACACAATACCAGGGTTTTAACATGTAAAAGGAGGGCAAACAATCAATACCAGTTTTTGAGATATAAAAGGAGGGCAAACACGCATTAACAGTTTTTCTTAGAAGTAAAAGGAGGGCAAACATTCAATACCAATTTTTCGAGATGTAAAAGGTGAGCAAACACCCAAAACAAGTTTTTTGAGATGTTAAAGAAGGGCAAACACTCAATGCTTGTTCTATAAGATTGAATAGGAGGGCAAAAACTGAATGCTTGTTCTATAAGATTGAATAGGAGGGCAAGAACTCAATGCTTGTTCTATAAGATGGAATAGGAGGGCAAGAGCTCAATGCTTATTCCATAAGATGGAATAGGATAGCAACAACTCAATTCTTGTTCTATAATATGGAATAGGAGGGTAAAAACTCAATGCTTGTTCTTTAGGATGGAATAGGAGGGCAAAAACTAAATGCTTGTTCTATAAGATGGAATTGGAGGGCAAAAACTCAATGCTTATTCTATAAGATGGAATAGGAGGGCACAAACTCAATGCTTGTTCTATAAGATGGAATTGGAGGGCAAAAACTCAATGCTTATTCCATAAGATGGAATAGGATAGCAAAAACTCAATTCTTGTTCTATAAGATGGAATAGGAGGGCAAAAACTAAAGCTTGTTCTATAAGATGGAATAGGAGGGTAAAAGCTAAATGCTTGTTCTTTAGGATGGAATAAGAGGGCATATAATCAATACCTGTTTTTACAGAAGGGAAAGGACGGCAAACAGTGAATGTTTGTTCTTTCAGATGGGATAGGAGGGCAAACACTTAATATCTTTTTTCTTTAGATTGGATAGGACGGCAAATACTGAATGCTTGTATTTAAAGTTTAAAACAGTTCCTGCTGTTGAAGAGAGATGCAACCACAAACACTAAATCCTGTTTATAAGGTGGATCTGAGGATATGAGGGGCAGAAACTTCATACATGTTAGAAAGTAGGATGCATGAGATCAAAAACGTAATGCCTATTTACACGGGCAAAATGTCAATATCTGTAAGGAAGGATACGAGGACAAACACCAAATATATAAGGTGGTTTACGAAGGCTTACATTCAATACCTGCTTGTCAGTTTGGATAGGAGAAAAAAACTCATTAAATGTTTATTAGATGGGATAGGAGACCAACAACTCGCCGGCAAGAAGGCAAACACGACGGTAAATACTCAGTGTTTAAGGACGGCAGACACTCTCTCAATACTTAGGGCAAAACGTATCGATGTTTATTTACATTATGAGGAAAATATCTTAATACTTTTTTGAAAAAAAAGGGCAATAAGTGCAAGCTCCCATTCCCCGTTAATAAAGACTGATACGAACGGAAATCCTTTAAACTGATTATGAAGACGGGAACAAGAGCAAACGTTCAGTACCTGTTTACAAATTGGGATGAGAGGGCAAACATTCTGTACCTGTTTATAAAGAGGGATAAGAGGACAAACATTCAGTACCTGATTAAAAAGAGGGATAAGAGGGCAATAAATCAGTACCTGGTTCTAAAGAGGAATGAGAGGGCAACCATTCAGTACCTGGTTAAAAACAGGGATGAGAGGGCAAACATTCAGTACCTGGTTAAAAAGAGGGATACGAGGGCAAACATTCAGTACCTGATTAAAAAGAGGGATGAGAGGGCAAACATTCAGTACCTGGTAATACATTTGGATGAGAGGGCAAACATTCGGTACGTAGTAATAAAGAAGGATAATGGGACAATCATTCAGTACTTGTAATGAAAAAAGATCACAGGGCATATTTAGTATTTGGTTATCAATAAGGATAAGATGGCAAACATTCAGTACCTGGTTATAAAGAGGGGTGAGAGGGCAAGCATTCAGTACCTGGTTATAAAGAAGGATTAGAGGGCAAACACTCAGTACCTGGTTATAAAGAAGGATTAGATGGCAAACATTCAGTACCTGGTTATAAAGAGGGGTGAGAGGGCAAGCATTCAGTACCTGGTTATAAAGAGGGGTGAGAGGGGCAAACACACTAGGGTGTACAATCAATATCAATAATGATTTGAATGAAACGAGAGCAAATATAAGAATGATTTGAGAGCAACAACGTAATATCTTTTTATAAAGAGAGTTAGGAGTACAAACCATTCAATTCGAAGGATACGAGGGGAAATACCTCTTCCTGTTCTATAAGGACTATACGGATGGATCCGAGGGAAAAACGTTTATATAAAGAGGGATTCGAAGGCAATCACTCATTAGGTCGCTTCTGGTTGATATTTGCTGTGATGATATACTAGACCGTAATTGGCGACTACCTGGTGTATGTTTGATACACGTTGAATTCAATACACCCGAGTGAGATCCTATCATTGACTCCGTGTAGAGAGAGGGCGTGGCTATAGGTATTGTAGCTCTATACATACTCGTGTATCAGAACCTACCGATCAGAGCCGATCTGGCTAGTGTCAACTCGGGACGGGTGCCAACATTAAGTCATATACATCGAGCCTACAATTTGAAATATTTTGTGCTGACGTTATATTAGTAAATACTTGTTGTAGCATTTCCCGTTTTAATTTGTGTGACGTTTTTACATTTACGAACTTTGTAACGGTAATTTTTGATATTACTACAACGCTGTTTCATTATTGGACAACTTACGATACGGTTCGGACCAAGCTGTGCTGTGCTAATCAATAACTTCAAGTTTCTTAATCGGACCAACACTTGCATAAACGTATTGGTGACATCAGTTTCTCCCACTCCAAGTGGGCGTGCTAGGAAGGGAAATGACGGAGGTGGAAAATTGTGATGCTAATTTCGATGAAGTATTTAAGAAATTCGACGAAATCCAATTTAGTAGGCGGACTATTGAGGACTTAACGTTACACACTATCCCTACTGGGTCACATGAATTCCAAAAGGTGTTGTGGACCTGTGAGGACACAGAGAAACAAAACAAAAATGAGGAGGAGGTAACCTTCAGACAACGAAGTCATACAATAGACAGTACTTATGGGAAACCCAAGAAACATCATGTGCATTTTTCGTCACGTTTGGAGACTAAACCCGTTAACATGGGATCCAACGAAAGCATTGACGGCACGCGCCATGGTATTCTCCTACGACATAACAGCGATTCGTTTGGTAGAGAACGGAGTAACACTATAGATTCTGTTTATAAAAAGGAGAAGTTCTTCACTATTCCACAGAATTCTAGGGTTCACCACTCGTCTGCTGATTCCATAGAGGAGGAGCAGACGACAGGTGACAACAAATCTCAAAGTGTTCAGTGTTCTAAACGCAAAACTAGTGTCGGTGATAAAAAGAGTTCCAGAAGTGTTGGAGGAAGGAGTCCTGTTTCGACATCCCACAGGAAAACAAGCTCAGGAGAGTCACCTTTATCTCGAACTAATATCGGATCTCCACAACGGAAACTTTCTCAGAGTAGCCATCGAGTCCACTGAAGTTGTTGTCCAATAGGTTAATACAAATCATGCATGTAGAGTTTTGTTATCGTGCCCGGTATGACGCACATGGTCACAACGATATTGAAGAGAGGGGACTTATCGGATGGATTAAGGATTGTCTCTAGTTGTCTCGCAGCGATTGAAGTATGTGACTATATCATTACTAACTTATTACGGTGCTATGTCAAAGTTTATACAACACACGCAAAAGATGCAGATGTAACAGAACATCGCAGGTAATAAAAACATGTTTTAGATATTAAAGGTAATTTGCAATAGCTTGATTTCTTTGTTTAAGAAGAATATGGAAGTACATTTGATAATTCTGATTATGAATAAATAAAATAACATATACTTTGTTACTATGTTTTTGATATATTTTTAATTAAACTAACACATGAAATATATTTTATGTACGACATCCGCCTATTTTGTCGTGTTTTCTCACGTGTACATGCAGTTTTAAAGTGTTGATTTTTTTTCTTCAGGATATATATATACTTCATGGCAAATGGATAATTAAAAAAACACGAGAAGGTGTTGAAAACATTTTATATAGCTGGTTTATCATGTAATCATTACCACACGTACAGGTGCGACGTCCTCGTGTGTGTTTTTCCGCTTGAGAGCACTCTGTAAACTACTTCGGAGGTTAACTTATTTTAAGTAACTTCGCATTTAGTCGTATGTTTAAATAGAACATAGTTAAATAAAGCGTAAGTAATGCATTCACCGCAACGTGTCCGGCATGTAAATACACAATCAGAAAATACACAAGTTGATTCAAGTGCTTCACAGTCCCACAAAGATTTGGTTACTGTAATCAATGCTGTTCTGGTCTAAATAATAACACTTTAAGACGTGCCAGATCCGAACTCATTGAGGTCAGTGTTTATAACTGACGCCCATGCGACGGCCAGTAATAATATGTTGAAAGGTAATGTATATAGGGGATGTGTTATGTTTTCCCGTTAAATATCATTTGTATGTCGCCAATGTGACAAAACACTTTTTTCACGCACAAACAACATCACTGAAAACATTGTTCAAAGGATACTGCCACTATAATGAAATATAAATGACAACAAAAAAGAAAAAAAAAAGTTAAATGTTCTATTCCTTGAATTCTCAAAACTTTAAAACGAAGAAAATGATCATGTGCAAAAAATGGGAGTGCTTCAGAGATATCAGGTTACAAACGACTGTATGTTGTAGTGTGATTCATGTTTTGCATGTTGTACCTATTACTAATGACATAGGTGCTATATCACGTGTGTGTTTACGTTAATCTCTACGACATTGGATTTCTATGACGTGACAATCAAAGACAATGTCGATCACATACATATATAATTTTCTTAATGGAACGGACGTTGTTTTTTTATTCCATAAAAACTGACACCAAAAAAAGATTTTTCGTTAGTTTAAAATACCTTTCTCATATTTCTCACTGCGTTGAATTTAACACATTTATTCAATGAATAAACCCACATATTTTACTGGAAAGATTGTAACAAATAATAAATAAAAGTAATGCCTGTCATGTTGTATGTAGTATATGAAATATATACTGAATACCATATACTACAAAATAAGAAAATGTATTTTGTGTTGCAGCCAACAGTTCATTTGTAACGTTATACATTGTTGCTGTGTACGATTCCTCTGTCGCTGCTGTACTTTCACATATCACTCTGTGTCAAGTTTGGGAACGATTTTCATTATTTTGACCTTTAGTAACACCGATGAGTCCTAACTAGACAAACCCTACTTAGCAATGCTTACTTTGATTGTCCTGTTGTATCAAAAAAGTACATAACTAAATAGTTGCTTCCTGCAACAGCAGTTTACACCTATTTGGATATTCACCTTTTTGGCACCTGGCACCACTAATGAGTCCTAGAATGACGAAACAGTTGTATGATGCAATGCTGTTCATTTTTGACGTAATTGCCATATCTAATAGGTGCAATAACAGGTGTGTCTTACGTCCATTGTTCTAGCGGTTAATTGGTTAATAAATGTATCTTGATGAATTAAGTATACCTTTTCAATGTTACATGTACTTTGATAGATTGCGACATTTCGAAAGGGCTTAACTTTTATTTAGAAATGGTATACTTGATTCTCTGCATTCTCATTAGCACTTTTCATCAGCTGTTGCTATCGAGCAGTCACGTTTGTGTGTTTAGGTGATTGTGATATCGTTACACCTAAGCTCAAATGAAGATAGTGTCCTCAGGTGATGAGGCTACGGAGTGGCTATTTCATAGTGCCATCTCAATTATATGTCATAAGCTGGACATGGTAGCTTGACATTCCATCCGTTCATATTATTCTGACAACGAGCAAACTAGAGATGTCACTGCTGAAAGAAATGAGAGAGAGTAGGAAACAGATGGAGGTCCAAATTGTAGCACTTGGGACATCAGGTTAGTTTTAGTTCAATGCGTTACCAAGACGAGGACACGAAAGAACAAGAATCCCACTTATTAACCTCTGGCGATAATACAGGGCTATCACGAATGCCCCTAGATAGAGGGATATCGATCATGTAGTCAACAGACAACTATGGCGACGATATATCTTCTTGTTTAACTGGGGATGTCTCCGTAATATATGTTTAGGATAGTTTGTTGTTTGATGGGTTGTAACATGCAGTGTCAAATATGAATTTCTTATTTACCAATAGTTAAGGGAAAGAGATTGTTTGCCCTCGTGATGACATCACTTCTCAGCACACAATTTGTTTTTAACAAGAAACGCTATTGATGAACATGTTGTTCTACTGTAAACAAGTCATAATACGATTGTCGTTTGTTTTAATTCAGCACGTTGTTGAGGAGCATGACATATAATTCACTCATTCAATAGTATATTTATGCATTCGAAAATTCGCTCATTCGCAAAAATTCTCCTAATCTGAACATTGCAAGATCTTTTGTAAGAACCTAAGAAAAAAGAATACTTTAAATCTATGAAAAAATTTATTTGACGGGAATTAATCATCTAATCCTTTCTAATATAAACCAAACTCGACTAATCCCCATTTTTTCTCATGAAGTGCATATTTTGTTAATTTCCTGTTTTATATTTGTGCTTTATTTCGTTGCAAACAATGGTAAGATATAGTTTGCAGCGACATATTTAATAATTTAAAACTAAGCAAGTTTCTAATAGTGATTTGATTTGTGTACACGTCACTTCCGGTATAGAAAACAAAATCATTTCGAAATGTCAACAAAAATTGTAATTCGAACTCAAAATCAATACAACTCAGGCAACATATGAACCAAGAAAAGTTTAACATGGAGACCCCTGAAACGGCACAAGGAGAATAGGACCAGACGTTCCGGAATGTTAAGTGTCTTCTGCTTCATCGACGACATCTGCCTACCAGAATGATGTCACGTCCTCACGTCGATAATTGGGTAGTGACAGCAAAACCAGCGACCTTCATATCACTTAAAGAAGTAGGTCTGCTCGGAAAAGTATTCTTTGATGTAGAATTCTAATTGTTATTGTAGCTTTAACTTCCGACGAAAACGTCCTTGATATGACCATTTAAATTTCATACACTTGTTCGCAGTTTCAAACGTTTTTGAAAAAAAGACATTATTGTAGGTGACAGAGTATGAAGACCTTTTTCACTTTGAACTTGCCTGTCTGTGGAGAAGTACGTATCAATACATTCCGGCATTTCATTGGATAGTTATAGGGGCAAGAACAGTCAATAATTATTTTAACAAACACGTACAATTGACCTTCTTAAAACAAAATTAACCATCCTTACACACACTTTTATTGTTTTGCTACAAAAACTTGAATATTTGATCATTATATCTTTTGGTGAGTCATCTTTTCAGATACATGAGCAAGTCAAGCAACTGACTGCCGTTAATGTCTCTGTTCTGTTTCTGCTAATTTGCTAGTATATTCTGATATATTTATTATCAATACTGTTTTTCGCAACAAAAACGTCAACAATGCATGTGTCTATCAATATTAAACGGCAAGTAAGATCTTAATATAACCTGCCATAAATATAATAATAATCCAATAACCTTAATTCACTAATTGTTCCACTAGCTTCTACTTTCTTCTTGTTTGTAATCCTATTTGTATTGTGTATTGAAAGACTGCACACAATTTATTTCTGTCCATTGTGCTAGTATTTAGTGCTTCTTATAGAGCGCATTGTTTGATTGAATCTACAAACATACAATGTAGGTTATATTTTAATGATAATTAAAATACAGTAGTGTAGGAGATGATGGTAGTCTGGTGAATTCGAATCCAAATAGGATAAATGATACAGCATTATATTACACAAGACTCTGATTACAAATTCATATATCCTATGACTAATAGAATATTCCCCTACCTTGAGGGTATGATAGAGAAATCTCCAACCTGAGGGGTGATGTTTTTTGGTTGTCTAATCCGAGGCTCTGCCGAGGGTTAGACAACCAAAAAGATCACCCCGAGGGTTGGAGATTTCTCTGTCACACCCTCAAGGTAGGGGATGATTGTTTTTCTCCCATCCTATTATTTCAGTCACAACTCCACCGACAGTAGTGTAAACAAAAACACATTTGGGGTATGAATTTCGTCATTCACTTTTGATGACGTCACAATTACCGGTGACGCATTTTAATGACGTCACAATCGAACACGTGCTAATCGGCACGAGGCTATCTCCCCCTAGGGGGTGACAGGCTGATCTTTCCCGGCTAAAACGGGAGACACACATGTGAAGGGTGGGAGAAAAACTAATCATTAACCATCAGCAATGATGATCATTCCGTGTAAATGATTAGTATAACTAAACCACTGTCAGCAGTGGAATGGTGATTTGAAATAAACTAAACCACTGCTAACTTCAGCCTGCTTTAACTCCGTCGCATCACTATGCATCAAACCATTTTTGACGGAAATGACGGTAGCTGGCCTGGATTATCGAGGTTTTTACTGTAGCTGAAGTCATATAGGTAAAGGTAAGCCATATTTCCTGTACAAACACACAAAACCGGAACACAGACGATTGTATAATAAACAGACCTCGCGTTGATGTATACATTTAAAACGACGAATTCATACTCGAGTGTTCTCTTTGAATACGAGACGGCTTTACTGGACACGTATATAAATCCATGTGTTTTGTAGAGTAGGTCAGAACAGGAGTACAACTGACATTTGTTGTCCCAGGCTAATAACAGGTGCAATGTCGTATACACAACACGCGTCTGATTATAAATCAGAACTGGAATTCTGACAATTCTAAACATTTAACCTTTAGTGTTTGACCATATTGTTTGGCAGTATGTCATGTTGTAACAGGTAAATGTGACAAACCTGAATTTAAATCGTCAACTTAGTCAAACGAAAAAAAGATCTTTTAAATCGCAGATCTGAGCGGCGTAACCTTGCTGAAAATTGATTAGTTTTCTACACAGGGGTCTTGCCACTGACATCTTGTTTAAACCCATATTTACATATTCGAGCAATACTAAGGCCTGCTTATACGTTTAATAGACACGTACTTTGTTGTTTGAATTATCATTTATTTTCAAAAGCTTAACGTTTTTTCAAGATTTGAAACATACCTACCATGATATCAAATATCACTCAACTGTCGGTTATACATTACATTTTGCATTCTTTATTTTTGTCTATTTTTTTATTGAATTTTTAGGTAAAGGTATTTTCATTGTCTGTAACTGTAATTGTTAGAGGCCTCTTTGAAGCTAACCAGTCTTACTGCGTGTTTGCCTGTGCTATCATAAAACAAATAAATGTTTTGAGTTAATGAATTGTGAGCGTGTCATATTTTCACTTTCTTACGGAGGTTAAGCGACTTATCTTGACAACTTAGGTGAGATATTGGTCGCCTATGTTTCGGTGTACCTAAGGTAAAATGTTGGTCGCCTATGTTTCGGTGTACCTAAGGTGAGCTGTTGGTCGCCTATGTTTCGGTGTACCTAAGGTGAGATGTTGGTCGCCTATGTTTCGGTCTACCTAAGGTGATATATTGGTCGCCTATGTTTCGGTCTACCTAAGGTGAGATGTTGGTCGCCTATGTTTCGGTCTACCTAAGGTGATATATTGGTCGCCTATGTTTCGGTCTACCTAAGGTGAGATGTTGGTCGCCTATGTTTCGGTCTACCTAAGGTGATATATTGGTCGCCTATGTTTCGGTCTAC
>JAUMHH010038680.1:0-10073 GCA_032359455.1 Chlamys rubida
TACTGAAATAAACATCTGTAGGGTGTAGTTATACTAAACACCTGTAAGATATGGAAATACTGAAATAAACACCTGTAAGATATGGAAATACTGAATTAAACACCTGTAAGATATGGAAATACTGAAATAAACATCTGTAGGGTGTAGTCATAATAAACACCTTTAAGATATGGAAATACTGAAATAAACATCTGTAGGGTGTAGTTATACTAAACACCTGTAAGATATGAAAATACTGAAATAAACATCTGTAGGATGTAGTTATACTAAACACCTGTAAGATATGGAAATACTGAAATAAACACCTGTAAGATATGAAAATACTGAAATAAACATCTGTAGGGTGTAGTTATACTAAACACCTGTAAGATATGGAAATACTGAAATAAACACCTGTAGGGTGTGGTAACTGGGGTAAGCATCGTTAGGCCATGACAATAATTAACTATATGGTGTGACCATATATAGGTTTGTATGTATAGAGTTTGGCCATATATGGGTATGTATCTGTAGGTCTGTGTTTGATAAAGTAGACTGCACAATAGAATTTGTAACATGAAATCTTATTAGAGCACCACTTTCAAGCTGAAGGTTGGCCCATTCACATGCAAATACACATTAAACAGTAGACTGTAGCAGGGTTGAAATTATTAAAGAAAGGATGAAGGAGAATGAAGTTGTATAAAAATATATTAAAGCTGAAATAACACTTCATTGATACAGCTGTGTGTTTAACTTATATCCTTTGGAAGACCCTTACTTATTAATTGACTATATCAAGATCATTAGTTTGTCCCGATATGAATAATTGTTGTTGAAGAAACTTAGTGACATTGCGATTTGGATTTAAAGTCACTTTAATGATCATTGCTGGTTTATGATTTAGGCAGCAACAACCTGTTACCATGTGCACAACTTTCACATTACATAGAATTGTGTAAATAAGAGCGAACATCACCAATTACCGCTAGTGGTGGTGGAGATTTCAGCACAGCGGTACTAGATATTAGGGCTGTTTGTTATGTTGTATGTTTTCTCTGATTGACAGGTAGAAAACAGGATGTGATCAAACTCACTGAGCAGCTGATAGCAGCAATAACCAGCGGCGATTACGAGGCCTACACGTAGGTATCTTCTATACCCCTCTTCCCTCCACATAGCCTTGATTACCTCCTATATGATATGCAGTCACAATTTTGATTGAACAAATCCATTCGTAAACCAATGATAACATAAATGCATCTCATCTTGATAAATCATGGAAGAAACTTAAATTGATGTGAACGTTGATTGATATAATGGCCAAGATTTATCATAGCTTTTTTTAAATCCATGTAATTCTTATTTGTACGGCGTCATTTGGACGATGATATTGCTTCTGTGTACTCTCGTTTATGTTTATGTTTCCTGTTACATGATTTCTGGGGTTGACACACGTCTAGGACTCTATAATATTGTATAAAAGTTCCATACTGTTTAACACATGCCTACAAATGTTGCATCATGTTCACTCAATTCTTTTAAAGCAAATTCGTGGATCCACATATGACATGTTTTGAACCGGAGGCCATGGGAAACCTAATAGTTGGTATGGATTTCCATAAGTTTTATTTTGATGGTAAGTTATGTATTAAAATTGGTAAATGAAAACCAATTTTCTTTTAAAAATTATATATATGATGCACTGAGATACAGAATAGATTATATTAATACACCTGGTTTGTTCAGTGATATTCAATTAAATATCAGCCACAGTAATGGTTAATTAGTGAAAAAATTATATATTGCATCTACCTTGGTCACTTTCCTTATGACGTCCCATTTGTATTTGTATGATACCGTGTGTAGTGTTTTGTTTAGAGTTACCTCCCTTTTCTAACATTTTGTCAGAAGAATTGCACCTTACTTTCCTGACCAATATTCATGAATCTTGGTACACATGATAAGTACAATACGTAGTTATATGTAAGTTTAAACTAATTCAATTGGAGTAAGGCTACTTCTTTTTTTTTTTTTTTTTATGTGAGAAACTCTGAAAGAGAGCTTTGGGTGTATAAACTAGCCTATGACCGACATTTCTATTGCCTTTTGTTATGACACTGTGTTTGAGACATACAGGTGTTGACTTCATAGCTATTTTCGTTTTACAGTACATACAAAGAACAATAAGCAGATCAACACTAGTATATTAAACCCTCACGTTCACCTGTTGGGAGATGATGCTGCTTGCATAGCTTATGTTAGGCTGACACAGTACATAGACAGGTAAGCATATATTATGTCAGGCTGACATAAAGTACAAAGGTAAGCTTGTCTTATGTCAGGCAGACACAGTTCATAGGTAAACTTGTTTTATGTCAGACTGACACAGTACATAGGTAAGCTTGTCTTATGTCAGGCTGACATAGTACATAGGTAAGCTTCTCTTATGTCAGACTGACACAGTACATAGGTAAGCTTGTCTTATGTCAGACTGACACAGTACATAGGTAAGCTTGTCTTATGTCAGGCTGACATAGTAAATAAGTAAGCTTGTCTTATGTCAGACTGACACAGGACATAGGTAAGCATATTTTATCCCAGGTTGATTAAGTACAAAGATAGGTAAGCGAGGTTATGTAAGACTCGCAGAACTTTGCTGGATTTGAGGAAGTCTTCACAATATTGGTTATAATATTGAAATATCACATTTGCTGATACAGACAATCATAAGGGAGAAGAGTTTGGTTTCCTATTTGCTGTGTCTGTTGCATATTTTATCATGATATAAGTTGATCACAAGCTACCACTAGTTATAAACTCTGTTCTTATCTGCAGAAATGGTCTACCTGTGACCACACAAGCTGAGGAAACCCGGGTCTGGCAGCGCAAGGATAGTAAGTGGCAGAATGTTCACTTCCATCGGTCAGGAAGTCCTTCCGCACCCAACAAATAGGTCACAGTGGTTACCCACCTTACAGTGGTAGGGGGGACCGCAGTGTTACCAGAAGCAGAGGGACGGAGCCTCGGGGCCCCTCGGGGCCTGTTTTTGCTCATTCTGACACTTGAGATTTATATTTCCAGCTGGTCATATTGTTCTCGGGGGCCGCCTAGCCCTATGGCCTACTGCTGCCATGCATTTATGTGGCCTGCGGGTGGAGCGTTGGAGGAAGGACCTGTTGCTACACATTATTTCTCTCTCATTGGAGTGTATGTATAGGCCGCCACTTGTCTGTTCTGTACTAGGGATAACAACACACGTACCTGTGTAGCTGGCAAGCACTCGTCTTGGTCAGCACACAATGGTTACTTCACTAGTAATACAATTTATTTGTCACCAGTCATCAGGTAGTAATTTTTCTGTGTAAATTGGGCTGAAATCTTAAAAATAAATCTTTTTTTGATAATGTTTAATGAGTACTTTAACATCTACTGTCTTCATACAATTAAAGTATAGGAGCATAAAAATAGATTTTGTGCTTGTGAAACTTTTATCTCAAATTTGGGATTGGAAATTAAAAATATTATTAAAACAACAACACATGATTAGCTATTACATGAAATTGTCTTTGAAGGCATTTTTTAAAGAAAAAATACATAAATTTAGTGAATATGTAGAAGAGTATTACGAAACGAATGTGTGACTCGTCTAAGGGTGATCGTAGAGCTATAGTCTTTTTATTACACTCTATGGAAAAACTGTTACAGAGTACATAACCAGATTTATTAATTATTCTTATTGACTTTTATTATAATTATTATCAAATGCAAAATATAACTCTTGTATCATTAGTATGATATTGTTATTACATGTAAAAGTTGGCTTTACTAAGTAATCTCATGTGTTTGTAGGAGAGAATGTGAGTATGTTTAATGTGGGGGGAAATCAGCACTTCTAGATCACTTAAATACTGGTTTTGAATGTTGAATGCATTGCGATATATATAAGTCCCTTTTTTCAGTTATTGATGATATGTGCAATATTGACTATGATGTTTTGCCAATTTTAATAAGATTTCCCCTTCCCCGTCATTCAATCCCCCCCACCCACAGCTACTTAGCTGTGTATTTTGGTGATAACCAATTATATCAATCAGAACAGAAACACCAGTTTATTTATATAGATCATACCGATACCTTTTTCTTCTGTCATACAAGTTATTACGGTTTTGATCTGTTGTAAACCTAATGATTAAACAGCAGGACAGTGGCTTATCACTTCTACTTGTCCTGTAGTTTACATATATATTTGTGCATATTCATTTACATTTTACCACGTTTATCTATAATGGGCATATGTAGATGTATACCATACCTTTTTGCTGAATATGGATGTATTTCACTCTTAAAATTGTATATATTTTGAAATTATTTAGTTTTGAACAAAACTGTTATACACTATTTTATGATATAGATACATTTGTTATTTCCAGTGTGTGTAAGCTTGTCTATATGATCACTTTTTTCTCCACAAAGAAGTGACATTTTAGGTAACCCTGGGTTGATGATATTCCCATTGTTTGTTCATTTAAGACTTTGAACCTGCAGATATGTCACTCCAGTTTGCTCATTCCTTCGATATCTTGATCATACTTCATCTTTGTATACACCCTCCCCCGTCCTTACCTTTGAAATATGCAATTTTAAGCACCTCCCAGGCAACTCCACATTTCCCCACCCATTCCTTGAGCACTTGCTTTTACCCCTTCCTCCCCACGATATTCCTATTTTTGTAGATTATAGGTAGGTTTATCAGTATGCAGTATTGATCATGTCAGAAACAATCAGTCTCAAGCTTCATAAGATCGTCTATTGGTGATGTACATAAACCAGTCTATTGGTGATGTACATAAACCAGTCTATTGGTGATGTACATAAACCGGTCTATTGGTGATGTACATAAACCGGTCTATTGGTGATGTACATAAACCGGTCTATTGGTGATGTACATAAACCAGTCTATTGGTGATGTACATAAACCAGTCTATTGGTGGTGTACATAAACCAGTCTATTGGTGATGTACATAAACCAGTCTATTGGTGATGTACATAAACCAGCCTCATTTTTCTCACCTTTAAAATAGATCTTGGCTCATAGTACAAAAAACAGTGGACACTTAAATACTAAAACAGTGGACACTTAAATACTTACAGTGACACTAACAGTGATTTGTTGGCAGAGTTTATGGTTTCATCTGAGAGAAAATTACTTAAACGTTTCTAAAAATTGGAAGTTCGTACATAATCATCAAACAGAGCCGATGTGAATTTCAGTGTGTGTGCCATTGTCAGTGTAAGGAGGGTTGGTTTGTAGATATATTTTTATATGTCAAGTAGGTCTAACTCTGCCCATGGTTGTCATATGAATGAGTACATGAGCCATGCTGTAAATTGTCAATCAAAATGGCTAAACTCAATTATGCAGTTCACTATGCTCTCTTGGTACAAAGTGCCTGTGAGCTTGTCATGGTGTGGCATTCTTCGTTAAATTTTTACTTGAAACAACTTCCTCTCAAAGAAAATAAGGCCTAATGTCATAACATTTCACATGTTTTTTTTAAATGACCTTGACTTATGTTCAAGGTCACACGGGTCAGATATATTAATATCATCAGTCAGTTTCTTGTCATTAACCAGGAGACTAACAGGATTGACTTCAGCCTGGAGCTACAATTTCAAATAAACAACCTTGATAAATAGTAAAATGTATTCAATGACTAATATTTATAAACAAAGAGGCCTAGAGTATTTATATTGGCTTGTAGCTTGCTGAGTACATTCAACGTCACATTGGTAAAATGTGCAAATTTGGCCTGTAAGTGTAATAGGGGGTACAGATCCCACAAGGTCGCAGAGGTGAAATGTGTTGAAAATTGATACTAGTGTTTCTGTAATTATTTGGCTCAATGAAGAAATATGAAATGTCCACCATGACCTGAAATCAGTGGAAACATTTTTATGTTTGAAATAGAGACAGGTGAGCATTTTAGGCCACATGGGCCTCTTGTTGTTTTTAAGTCACGAAGATAGTTTATGCAAACTATTGTAGACATTAGATTAGCATATGTAGATGGTTAGTATATATAAAGCTGGCAAGCACATGCTGCTTGTGAACATGTAACAAGTCTCTTACCCTCAACCTGTTTGTTAATTATTTTAACTTTTAGGATATTTTGCTTTTTAGTACCAAAATGATTTTAGTATGTTTTTTTCTCCAAAAATAAACTTTTTTTTCAAAAGAGATATTTGAGTGTTTTATAAATATGCTTCTACAACACACGCTGTGGAGTACAACTATCTCTTGCACTGAAATGAGATTGGTTTGTATTCACAAACATTTGATGCATTTCTTCCCTCAGAGAATTGGATGTCTACAAAGTGCTGACATGTTATTGTGTCATGAAGATATTTTGATATTATTACCATAATACATTATTCTGTCATTTTTTCCATATTTTTGTTGTTGTTACACGAGGCATCTTGCTGATATGATTTGTTTTTTGTCACTTGTCAATGTGTTGCCACTTGTGGCTGCTGAATGGCTACAGAAAGAAACGTAGTACACTCCCACCATTCTCGGGTGATGATCTTTTACAAACACCACGCCATTATCTGGGCTTGTGTGAAACACTTGAGCCACCATGTGAGAACAAAGAGTGCTGATGTATGTAATGGAAGATAACAGAGTAAACCTGGTGACGGGGCCTTTATGTTGGTCAGCAGTGGTAGTGTTGGTAGTGACCAGGCTAGAGTGTATTACAAGCTAGGTGACGGGTAAATGACCTGTAGGTTTAACCATGTCCTCAATCATCGGGTCATATTTCCCCACTGATCTCAACTGTCTGTTTACTCGAGTTACTAGCCTTATGCAGTCCTCCAATTTAGTCCTGTACTCAGTTTTCATAGAAGTTTTCTGAAATGGAGGGTAGTTGCATTTTTTTCTTCTCTTCAACCAACTTTTTTTTTATTTCACTGCTTGATATCAAAAGTAGAAGTTATGAACAAAAAATAGATAATGTATTTAAATGGCTAACATCTTAAAAGATAGTCTACAATGTACACCCAAAGGCAATGATCATTTAGCAATATTTTATTAATTTCTTTTCTTCTTCTTTAAAATCTAAATGACAGATTTCATTATTTTTAAATTCTTTGGAGATTGTGATTTGATGTATTGTTGTTAGACAATTATAGGAAGCTGTTGGCACTATCGAACATAAAAAGTAAGAACATTTTTTAGCCACATGCCATTAGACCGTGTATCTCTTTGTTAATTCACACCAATAGCTGGCCACCAAAAAAAGCCAACCTGTGTTGTCTATGTGTTACAGTCTAGGGACAATCTGTCGTATTATCACATGCAAATTAATTGATGTCTACACTTTTTATTATTAATATATTCTAGCATTGTTCCTAGCCGTTTTGAATACCAGTAGTTGATGTTACGTAGTTTTCTAGTACGATACATTTGGTATAAGTTTTTTTAGCATAGCTTACAGCTCCTTGAAGGAGCCTTTCGTAATTTCAAAACTATCTTGTAAATATTTAACATATTATTTGTCATTTAATAAAGGCAATTGTGAGACTTTCGAAACACTAACCATATACATGCAAGATTGGAAGGATGTGCTATAGCATCTGTGTTAGTAAAGGCCGAACATTACCTACACTACTGTCACGTATAGGTTGGTACAGGCCTAGCATTACCTACAATACTGTCACGTATAGGTTGGTACAGGCCTAGCATTACCTACAATACTGTCACGTATAGGTTGGTACAGGCCGAACATTACCTACACTACTGTCACGTATAGGTTGGTACAGGCTGAACATTACCTACAATACTGTCACGTATAGGTTGGTACAGGCCGAACATTATCTACAATACTGATACACTAAGTATTTTTGTTGTTTTATTAGTAAATGTTAATTTCCTTCAATTTGAAACATTCCCTTTGAAAATGTTTATACATAAGTACTTAGCCACTAGATTGAAGTTGTATGGTGTTAGATACTGTGAAGGACACTTATCAGGGTATTTTACTGTATTATCAATTTGTTTTGTAGTTTGTTTAAAAAGGGAAGCTGTCCTAGGCAAAGCTAATGTGTCTACTTGGTGATCATATTAAAACTAGTCGGAAGGTTACATTAGGGACTATGTCAGCTCGTTACTTCACCCAACCAACATCATCAGCTTCTCAGTAGAACGGTCAGACTTACATTGAAGACTTCTCTGACTGCACTTGTAAGAGGCAAATATTCCATCGAGTAATAATGTTACTTATTCCATGGAGTAATAATGTAGCTTATTCCATGGCTTAATGTAACTTATTCCATTGATTAATAATGTAGCTTATTCCATGGAGTAATAATGGAACTTATTCCATGGAGTAATAATGTAACTTATTCCATGGAGTAATAATGTAACTTATTCCATGGAGTAATAATGTAACTTATTCCATGGAGTAATAATGTTACTTATTCCATGGAGTAATAATGGAACTTATGTCATGGAGTAATAATGGAACTTATTCCATGGAGTAATAATGTAACTTATTCCATGGAGTAATAATGTAGCTTATTCCATGGAGTAATAATGGAACTTATTCCATGGAGTAATAATGGAACTTATTCAGTAATAATGGAACTTATTCCATAGAGTAATAATGTAACTTACTCCATGGAGTAATAATGTAACTTATTCCGTGGAGTAATAATGTAACTAGTTCCATCAAGTTATAATGTTCCATCAAGTTATAATGTAACTAATTCCATCAAGTAATAATGTAACTAGAATAAGCGGCTTGCATCCACAGTCTCCAGACAACAGTCAGGCTAACAGTTGTGCCATAGTTATTTTACATCATCACAGAATCAATCGGAGAATGGCAATATTCTATCAAATTTTACAGGACAATATTTTATTTATTATTTACAGATTCTAAAATCAATTTTCAAATGTTTCATCTTCCTTAATAGCCAGAACAATGTGAAATATCTTAATGCAATAGCTCATGTTAGATAGAAATTGATGTATTACAAATAATATTTTTGTTATACCTGGTATGCAGGATATATGAGGTGCACATCATGTACACAATATAATGATATCAAATTGTTAAGAATCCTGCATTCATTTGATATATTATGATGAATTTGATTACTATGATTATTAAAATTAAACTTTGAGAGATCTGAAATATAGTGATGAAATTGAAACCAAGTGGAAATGACCTTATATGTATGAAATATGATTTAATCAATATTATACTATTTTGTAGTGCTGCTGCTAAATTGAAATCTGCAGGTCAGTCAGTCTTCTATATTAAAAGCAGTTTTGTATCCAGTAAATTTCTACTGGTTATATATGTTGATCAATACACTAAATACCCTTTCTCTTTCAAACCCATCACAGCACTTATGCCACCCATTTTTTCATATATTAGGTGTCGTACACATTTCTTCATTGAATTTTTTTCAACCGTGTATGTATGTGATGTAGTGCTTAAACAATTTAAATGTATCCCTTTTGAATAAAACACATCTCAATTCTATAAAACAAGCTCATGTTTTGTTTTGGTGTTTTTGTTTTTACTCAGAATTGAATAAATCTGAACAAAAGTTAACTTGAATAAAGATGTAAACTAGTTGCTTGTAAAATTATAAATCAACACAATACTATCGTAAACACAATACCATAGTAAACAACACAATATCATAGAAAACAACACAATACTATAGTAAACAACACAATACCATAGAAAACAACACAATACCATAGTAAACAACACAATACCATAGAAAACAACACAATACCATAGAAAACAACACAATATCATAGAAAACAACACAATACTATAGTAAACAACACAATACCATAGTAAACAACACAATACCATAGTAAACAACACAATACCATAGAAAACAACACAATACCATAGTAAACAACACAATACCATAGTAAACAACACAATACCATAGTAAACAACACAATACCATAGTAAACAACACAATACTATAGTAAACAACACAATACTATAGTAAACAACACAATACTATAGTAAACAACACAATACTATAGTAAACAACACAAT
>JAUMHH010038702.1:0-10072 GCA_032359455.1 Chlamys rubida
TGGGATATATCTTATTTCATTGTTTCGTGTCACAACCCTGGTTTTCGCTTTGATATCATGACATTGGATTTGACCTAGATGAAGCGGAAAACGCTTACCATTCCGGAACACCTTGTTCTAATTCTCCTTGTATTTTTCTAAAAGTCTCTATTTAAATATTTCGTTTGTCATATTTGGCCTTATTCTTATCGGTTTATGGCTGTCGTCGACTTTTTATACAAAATTATTGACACTTGTCTTTTTTCCCTTTTTTGCCATTTATACCCACAAGACGATCAGGGAAAAATAGCGGGGGTTTCGCCTCTCTTATAAGTAAAATTTGAATCAATCTCCTGTGAAATGGAAACGTACTAAACAGTGTTTGGCGCAGAAATTACGAACGCTTTGCCATTATTCTGAAATAATAAATTGTTTAACGCCTTCATAGATCCATTGAGGTCATGCTAGTTGTCATAGTTGGATGTGACATCATGATTTATCTACCTTTTTATCACAATGGAAAGGTAATTTTACTACATATGATAAAATGATAAACGTTTTGGTATGATTGAAATTTTTTCTTCTTCTTGTAAACCTTTACACAATTTGCCTTGGATATGGTTAGGCATATATAAACATAAATTATTTACAATAATACGCTTCTAGATTTCAATTTCAATTTCAATACATTTTATTGTCAAAAGACATATTGGTTTGGCAGCAGGCATAGCCTATTCAAGCCCTCTCCAAACACAGTAACAAACAGCGGCACAAGCATAGACATATACATTAGAACACATACAAACACATATAAACAAGTTGATATTGTAAAATTAATAATCAAAGTAGCGGAAACAACTACTAAACACTATTTTTATTATAATTAAATCTAATGGTTTAAATTCTAACCTTTCTAGATAGTGGTTATAATCTGTGTATACCTTTATAAATAATGTTTTGATAAATTACTCAAATAATTCAGTCATCAATGAAACACAAACATGTATATAAGTTTGTTTTTATAGTGACAAATATGTTTTTAATTTTCTTTTCGTTTCTAGAAAATATGTTTTTACTTTGAGGGATTTATCGTTGCAGTACCTGTAGAAAACGATAACGCGATCCTGGTGGTCGGGGCTGTCGTCGGAGGGGTCTGTGTTACCGTACTGTTGCTACTCGGGGCCTGCATCCTTATAAGCTATTTGAAAAAGAGGTAAGAACAACTTATGTGTCTGATTGTACTTTTACATAAGGATTTCGTTGGTGTCATGAGAAATGAACACACACAAATATTCCGAATGAGTTTTGAACACAAACAGTTGTTCAAAACTTATTTTTGCGAGCTTTCGAAAAACGTCTTTTTCATTTGTCAAGCAAAGAGTTTTAACATTCACAAAGGGGCGGAATGGGTAAACATATTACCAGGCTCTCTGACTGTCTGCAGTATTGACGTGTTATTAGGTGAAATGTCTCGATATTTTCTGACATCTGACTTTACTGACTCGGCACATTGTTGCTTAGTGGGTTGTTTTCAGCGGTTTAGAGTCGAAAGATCGGTCATTTGCACTAATTGCTTTCCAAATGAAACTTCGCATTTATTGCACATAAACAAAGATAAAAGGCAAATAGGAGTCACCATGTAGTCTGTCTGGCGATCTATTACAATTCAGCAAATAATTTGTTAAAGGCTTAATTTGACATTTGACATGTGCATTTGTGTATAGTGTATAAATGTAAGTATACATTTATGCAAGTACATTTTATAAGTTTAGTCGAAATAGCTGTAGTTTATAATTGAAAACGGCAGGAATTCAATGTATAGGAACCTCAAAAAGATTCATAATTATGTTCAATATATATTCAGCATCAAATTAAAAAATGTTTTGGTGAAATTATCTTTTTTTTACGTAAATGGTTACAAAAAAGCCCTAGAAATACTGCTTATTGGTAATACATGTACAAATTATATATTTGTTGATTTGATTGGATAGAGTGGTGATTTGAACTTTAAACTTTGAATTTCATTTCAAAACCATTTAATACAGAAACAGACATGGGAATATTTCACATTAGAATATGTTACGGCCAGTTATCATCTATGTACAGGACGTGTCTAAAAATGTCATCTGTCACTCTTTTCTTTATTTTAGGGATTTTATATCAAGTAAAACAGCAATAAAAGAGCTCAGTCGATCTGATGCAAGCATACTTCGACGTACAGAGGAGTTGGGTCAAGTATCAGCGTCTAAGACAGCGACAGACAATCATGAACATCACAAACGTCACGATTCAGACCTCTCGAGCAGCAGCCATGGGACTGCTTCTCCCGTGGCTCTTATCACGGAACGGGACCTGCCAGGTATGATTGCAAAAGCGCAAGAGGGTTTACCTAATGACAGAGATGTAGCGTCAAGTTTGGTGTCGATTTCGGACCCAACCAATGAATCAGAAAAGACGTTTGATGAAGGTTACAGATCCAATAGCCTTGAGAATAGAACGCCGTGGTCTGCAGGGTCAGATAAACTAAGTTTTTCCAGTTCAGAAAAAGACATGTTTCGCCAGGACTCTGGTGACTGGAGGACTACCAGTCCGTGTGAGCATTCGCATTCGCATAATGCATTGGAGTCTATCCCGACGGAAGAACAATTTGAAAAAGATGAACACATTATTAACACTACCAGTATACTAAACGAGAAAGATAATGATGATGTTCAGAAAAAGGGGGCGAAGTACACCACAGATTTAAATAAGGAGAAATATTTACAGAGTGATAGAATACAAACAGTGATTACGTCTAAAAGTGTATCTGAACACACTCCAAATGTAACATCTGGAAATATCCCCGATCGAAAAAGGCAAACTTCACCATCTCGAGCTCGACATAAGCAGACCACACCTTCTTTAGCTGACGCCATTCATTCGAACACTCGCGTGTCAAAAAATACAGTAGCACCAGACACATCCAAACATCGGAATCCAAAAGTGCAGAAGAAGGTCCTAATTCGACAGGAGACTCAGACAAGCATCTACAGTAGGAGGCCGAGTATGGTACACATAGACATTGGGGAAATATAACGCCAGGAACACCTAATCCTTAGTTCGAGATTTGTGTGTGATATGTTACACCAGTTTGCTATTGTAAAATAGAAATTATTCCCTCAGATATCAGAGAAATATGATCGAGAGAAAATTCCTATCAGGTCTTCATTGTGTTCTGAAATAGAAAGTATAAAAGTCCAAGAGTATTAAAGGGACAGTTCCATTTATGAAATAGACATTTAATACACTGAAGTAAAAAGGTGGCTCACAATCCCATATAATTATTTTCATGTGTTTTTATAATGACATTACATAGGGAATATATGACAGCATTAAGCCTAATAGCAAGAATGCATTGGTTAATGAATTACACAAGTAACTGTATATTATATATCTTGATTAGAATGGTATATAATAGTCGACACTGTCGTTGTAGTGTGATCTGATACATTCTTGGACTTCATAGATATGACACAATGGCACGCACTCTTTATGTGTCGCGATCAATGTATCGTAAGACATATCAGAACAAAGGCTGTGAAACATTTCCGATCTGCTGTGCTGTAACATAATTGTTATGAGGAATAGTTTATTTTATGGCTGTTTTGAGGCATTTTCCTGCACAGAACATCTTATACTCAAACATTGAATATTCGTATTATATGATAGTCTTATTTTCATTGTAAGTAAATTGTTTTTACTGTTTGATTTAAGATAGAAGTAAAAAATCATATCAGTTGTTGATTGTGAATTTAGTTGTTTAATTTTGTGCGCTAAAGATTGTTTTGTTTGAAACATTGAATTTCGTATGTAGTTTAGTTGAAAGCCAGTATCTAAATAGGAATATTTTCCTTTATCTACATCTAGTGCAAAGAGATATTTCATTTTGTGCCATTAACTTGCGTGTTTCTATTATGAAGAAGTGTGTTATGCTTATTATCCTGTTTTGTTGTCACTACTGTCTATAGTTGGTTGTAATTGTGTTTCTACAATTAGCTTCTCCAAAGCAAAGTCATTTTGTGTAACTTAGAACGAAACAAAGGGGGTGGTTTGTGTTTTGGTAGAACATACACCACGCTAAATTTAACTGATAGATACTGTTATGAATCGGTGCTCAATCTCAAAGACTTCGTGTCATTGTTTGTGTGGTAATAGTGAGGTATTCATTCTTAATGTTGGCTATTGACCTCGGTCTCTCACCATTCATTCATAGGATGATTGTCGTTGGCAATATTATTATCTACATTGTATTTCACTATAGGATTTCATTTTGCATGTCTTGAGAACATTTGAGACGTATTAATGGCAGACAGACAGACAGACAGACAGACAGACAAATAGAGAAAAGTATATCATTGGTTGCAAGGGAAAAAAATATGAAGGTGAGTTTGATGCCATTACGTGTTGTCTCATGGATCTTAAAATTTAAAACAAAATGTCAAATGTACAATCCCTTGTGAAATCATAGTTAAAATTCAAAATAAAGTCATTTTATATGTATTACAGTTGTTATTCATAATTAATACAGAAACCTATCGAAAGCATATGCTTTAAGTCATAAATGGTTATGATATACCACACACACATAGATGTATTGACGGTGGCTATAAATTATCGTAATTTCAACTCAGTGCACAAACTTTTCAAAATTTAATTATCTTTCTCTCTTTATCTTTTTACATATACGAAACTAATTATTTTACAAGAACATTCTTTTCACTTCAATTGAAATTTGCAAAAAAATATTAAACTGAAAAAGGGCTCTCATAAACTATAGATGATATCGAAATTCTTTTCTAATGCGATAGGATCCTATATATGTAGAACATTGTCATTTACAAAAATCATCCAACCGGAACAAAAACTTGACAGCTTAATTGTACTGTTCGTGACTGAAATGTATGGGTGAGTTTTTACAACATAAATTGTTAACGGTGTTTATTAGGATTACCTAGTCCTTCTTTATTATCGTCCATTTACGATGTTTAAAATAATTAAAATAGCTTTCTATAGAACGCATTTTGTTTTAATTCACCAGAAACTTGTATTATTAAGATATTTTAGAACAAATACTGTCATAGACATGATAGAAACCATATTATACAATATCTATCCATTCAATGTCTTTTAAATGTGACCCTAAAATATCAAAACAAATATAATACCTGTAATTAAAACACAGATGTTTGTTTCTAACGTGATTAGGGCGTTTAAGGTGGTGAAGCTCGAGTTGTCTGGGAAATTTTATAGGTACAAACTTTCACAAATGACAAAATACTCTTAAAGCATGTTGGTTTGCTTTTAATGATACTTTATGCAAATGGTATATCTAAAAGTATAGAGGTGGAGAATTATGAATAAAGTAGTCATGGCGGCAATGAGAAATATTTGTGGATTTAATGAATATCTAATTGCATATCTACAAGAACAATTGTTGAATTGGTCGAAATCATATTCCGGCATAAATATCGTGTTACATGTGATAATGTTAGATGATAATGTTAGATGATAATGTTAGATGATAATGTTAATGTTAGATGATAATGTTAGATGATTATGTTAGATGATAACTCGCCCATAATACAGATACATGTAGCATATTATACGGTATTTTCGTGACTCTAGTGACTCATTGGTAAGAGGTTATCGCCATTTAAATATAAGGAACTTATAACGTACGGCCTGTTATAGTTATCGTCGTGAATTCCAATATTGAATAAATTTTGAAGGTAAATATTCACTAGACTTAACTGAATCGACTTTCGGTATTTATGTGTCCGTAACGCATTTTTAAAAGATGAAAAGAAAAATTCTCTTCGTATAGTTATCTTTACTAATTGTTAAGATTAATTAGCAGAAACTTAGTCCCTCAAATCGCAGCCTGTGTCTGCTAAACTAGTCACTATATACAGAACTTTAACATAGCAATGTCGCTCATGTAAATCTTAAAAATAAATGAGAAGAAATTAAATATTCTATAAATTCTCTTTAATAAGCCTTATTTGAAAATAGGTTGGACTTGAAAGCAAGCCTTGAATTCCTTACAGACAAGCTTATATTGAAAACTTGCCGTGGGTTCCAGGTATGTGCCACATTTCCCTTGTCGGTCTACAGAGGTTTTACAGGTTAGCATCACATTACATAGGAAGGAACTATCACTTAAGTCCTGTATAAAACTAATATTTTTCCATGAGAAAAAAGGAGAGACTTGAAAATAAGCCAGTGATGGTTCACTGTCTAAATGACTTCGAAAATAAGCCAGTGATGGTTCACTGTCTAAATGACTTCGAAAATAGGACTGTCTTGAAAATTAGCCAGCTTTGAAAATAAACCAGCTTTGAAAATAAACCAGCTTTGAAAATAAGCCTGGGATTTCTTATTTAAAATGGAACCAGCCGCGGCTCGTTATCAAGAATTCATGATATTATATAAGAAATGTTATAAGAAAATATTTGATAGATATTATAAAGTAAATAAAATATATATAATTCATTTTAGATCAGGTAAGTTATCTTATGAAATGTATAGCATATTTCAACACATGGTCCAAATGGTTTGTTCACAATTTTGATCAATATCAAGTCTTACAATAAAAATCCTTTGCTTCAATTAAGATGTGATTATAAGACTTTCATGCCTGTGGGTATAGAATAGGAAAAACGGCGTCACAATTTCCGCATAGCGGGATCAGATGTTTCCGATTGTGACGTCACGCACGTGAGATTGGATGTAACACAGAAATGTTCTTACACCCCTTTCTTACCATGAACAGTCCTGTCATATACACGCACAGGAAAGAGAGAAAAACGTTGTACTTTTACAAAAAAATTACTTCCAGAAGACCAGTCCGGATATTAAAATAAGTTTCAATGATAGTATTAAGCCTTAAAGGATAATGCAAGTCTTAAAATTAAATTAGTTACACTGTTATTACTATACCCTTGATAAAGACAGTTCCATTTTAAAATTACTATACGTTACTTTGGTATAAGTAAGACATATAGTAAACGAATTTATTCTATTATTTATTCATGTTGAATCATAAAATCAGTAGTGTTGCCATGAATTGATGTGTATCATGTACAATAACTTTGAGTGAGCAGAAATAAGGTAATTGCCTATATACAAAAATACAAACTGTAATACCTATTCACATATTTAAAAGTTGGTATTTAGCTACTAAAGGTTGTTTCCCTTGAACTGCAAAAGTAACATTTCTTGTATGGAAGGAATATCGACACTTCTATAGGTTGAAAATGAATCGTGCACGACCGAAAACAATATTCATAGACTTATAATGTGACTAAGGTCTATAACGTTATGCTTTTCCAAAACGACAAAAGAACGAGGAAACGAGGAAATAGACACGTTATACGGATATTAGATATATAGGCAAGTAATGTTATGTTATGATAAATACACGTCTAAACTTTTTAATAAATTAACCACGTTTTTATCAGATTAGCACATTGGTGAATGTGTGGAACAACAAAATTTTAAATAAAGAACAGTACACAGGAAGTTCAATTGGCGAATTCATTATTTAGCGCAATTTCCAAAGCTTGGAAATCGCTGGGAAAAATACACCGCTAAAATATGCACGTTTACAATAACAAAATACATGTCTATTTTGCAATAAATCAAACGTGATAACGAAATATAACAATTAGAAAGATATTACATAGTTAAGAAAAAAACCCACATTGTTATCTATTTTCTGTGCTCGACTTAGTGTTATAAAAACCTGTCTTTGGGAGAATGTATTTTTTTCATCCCTTTTTTGTTCAGTAAATGATAAAGTTTATGTATGTGACAAGCTTTAAACTGTTATAAATAACTTTTGTATAATATTGGGGAAAAGACAAAGAACCAAGACCAATTAAAGTACAAAACAGAATAGCCAAGCTCTCATGCTGAAAACGTCGTTCGATATCATTTTAGAGAGCAGTAAAAATGGCAGAGTCCACCATGATAAATAATAAAATTGTTCATTATTGTATATTTGTTCCCGATCCCTTCTTAATTTTTTCCAGAATAAATATCATCATATTTTCTTTTGTATGCAATAAAATGAGAGAAGGTTATAAGTAGTTTTACGTTTAAATCATATAAACAATTCAATCTCCCACCACTATGTACTTGATAAGAGAGATACTAATTGATATGAAAGTGAAGAGTTTTATCTTAATTTCTTTTAATACAAAATGGCATGTGATGTTGGTTATGTCTGTCAAAGTATTTAGTAACCGAAAAAATTGCGAAAAAACTGTTTTGTTTAAAGCCATGGATTTTTATTTTCTAATGTCCAATTAAAATTGCACGAAATGAAGTTTGGACGTCCTGACTTCTTCCCTTATTTCAAGACATTTAAACTTAATGGAATATCTCCTACATATCTTACAAACAGGAAATAATGTAATAAATGTATTCCACTATTAGTCCTTAATACTGTTTTTGATAACTTCACTTTGTGAAATTACCGAGTCAAGATGATCTCTGATCTTTTGTTTATTACCCACTTAACTTGTACTGACCCTTGACTTTTGAAATCTGATTGTAAAAATATGAGATAAACTACAATGTAATATCTAGTGCTAGGCAATTATTTAAATTTAGAAACTAGATGGTCCTTCACATCTGCCCAATTACAAAGAAAATGTAACTTTTGCGTCCCATTAAAACTTCTCTGCATTGAATATAAATCAGTTACTTGTAAAATTGATTTTCACCAAGATTCCAGTGTCTACCATTATCATATACTTTGAACTGTGTCACATGTGATGAAGAAATTGACTATCCTCTTAGAACACGTGACTTTGCCTTCTACTATATAGCTTTATTATATCTCTTCTTGGTGTTTGTGTCTCCTCAATTCCTGAGGTGAACTAAATATCGTCATAATTACCGTACGATAAGATACATGGTATTTTTTTATTTTTTTTTATTATCTTAGTAGGAGCTACATGATTATATGTAGGAATGTTACTTTAATATGTTACAGAATCACACTGTTACTTAATACAAAGCACAATAATAAAACAATACAAGACACATTGATTGTGTAATGCAATGAATGATGACTAATGTGCTATGGTACGAGGCACTGATAGGAGTAGTTTGTTTAAACGTTTGATAGGTGCATAATGATGGTATGATACGATGCGCAAAAATAGACTGATTCCAGGCCCAATTAAAATGCATTGTAATAGAAATTAATTGTCTTATAAGTAAAATATACAACAGTAGTCAAATGACGAGGACAAAATCGGAAGTTAAAGTCGTAAGTTCAAGACAACTGTTTTAATAACATAGATTAAGTAAGAAATTCATAATTTAGCTACATAAATGGGGCGGCCTGAAAACCTAGACATAGTCTTGCCATTGAGTTAAAAGTTAAATTGCCTTATTTTCCGGTTCATGCCCTTGCATAGTCAGTAACTAAATACAAAGGTTACCAGGGTAAATGGGGTTTATAGGCACATGAACGCAATGGGATCGGTGTCATTTTGACGGAACGCTACAGAAACTTTAACTCCGAAGATATTAGTAAATACCCATTTTTAATATCTCTAATAACTATGAAGTTTTGAAAATACAAATATACGTATTGAATAGAGTATTTTTAAACTTCAGGCCAGTAACAACGCAAACTGGTACCAGCCAAATTAAGCAAGGAGGCGTAATTCATGCAATTTTTGTATAACCGATTTCCGTTAAATTCTTGAAAGATGATAAGGGGTGGTCGGTATGGAAGTGGTTTTTTTTGCCATGATTGTACCACTCAAGATGGTCGTCTGCTTCTCCCGAGATGTCGCACTCCGCTTACACTTCCTGTTTCTGTCAAGACCCAGCACGGAGGCTTTTAACAGGATGCTGCTATACATTGCTACATTTTATATAGTGTTTTACAATAACAAAGCATTTTTTTTTTTTTTTTTTTTTATTTTCAAAAGAGTTTTTTCAATACAGTGACAAATATAATGGATTAGTAATTCATTCAGATCATATAATAACCTATTTGTCACCAATCATCTTTCATATCAGCACTCATACC
>JAUMHH010038713.1:0-10072 GCA_032359455.1 Chlamys rubida
ACACATTCAAAGAGAATGCATGCTCTACTCAAAGGAAAACGAGGACACATTCAAAGAGGACGCATGCTCTACTCAAAGGAATATGAGGACACATTCAAAGAGGATGCATGCTATACTCAAAGGAAAACGAGGACACATTCAAAGAGAATGCATGCTCTACTCAAAGGAATACGAGGACACATTCAAAGAGGACGCATGCTCTACTCAAAAGAATACGAGGACACATTCAAAGAGGATGCATGCTCTACTCAAAGGAATACGAGGACACATCCAAAGAGGACGCATGCTCTACTCAAAGGAATACGAGGACATATCCAAAGAGGATGCATGCTCTACTCAAAGGAATACGAGGACACATTCAAAGAGGACGTATTCTCTACTCAAAGGAATACGAGGACACATTCAAAGAGGACGCATGCTCTACTCAAAGGAATGCGAGGACAAATTAAAAGAGGATGCATTCTCTACTCAAAAGAATACGAGGACAAATTAAAAGAGGATGCATTCTCTACTCATAGAATTATGAGGACAAATTCCAAGTGGATGCATTCTCTACTCAAAAGGCACTGTAAATCACTTTATTGTAATAATGTATGTTAGCTTCAATTCCCCCAGATAATCGAATGAACATTCAAATATCTTGTAAATGTTTCTTGTACATAATGACAAAAGTGATATATTTTGTAAACTTGAATAGAAGTTTTCAGTTTGCTTTGCGTCAACACACAGGAACAAAGTCCAAACTCAAAATCCATATGCAAAACAATAGAATCTGAGGAGAAACCAACCCTGAATGAAAGACATTATAAAATATAGTGCTCTAAATAGGAATCATTTCTGTACAGCAAGCTTGTTTACATGTAAGTAATTGTGAAATAAGTACTTTTTTATATATATAGTTTAAATATGAACTTATTTATTTAACAGTATACACTAATCATACAATTTTGTGTACAGTATGGTAGAAATGTTGTCGACACCGTTGCATGAGTTGATCGCATGATGTCATTATTGCTGATTGAGATGTCGGGACCGACAAAGTAACTACATTGTATCGCTTTAAAAGCCATGTGTTATTGTACAGAGAGCTGTAAATAAAAACTATACATTTATCGTTTTGCTGCCATTCAAACGTAAGATAGCTATGTATTGTTAATGTACAATGTATTAGAAAATCCTCCAAGCATCTCATAACTACTTCCGAAGGTTATCGAAGTAAAGTAATCGACGGAAACAAAAACAAGGGTATCCAAAGGTCTTTGAAAATATGAATGAGAATAATTGCTTTAAAACTATTTACAGATAAAAACTTTTTTTAATATATATTTGGTTCCATTTAAAATGATAAATGTATAGTAAACAATCTTACATAATTATAATATACAAGAATATGTGCAAATTGCACTATTGTCCGAGTTTGAAATTCCAAGGGAATGGTTTACTTAGTTGCTTCAGGACAAAAAGTCTCGTAAAGTTGACAAACACCCAGAAAGTATTTGTTTTCTTTCCGCATTATTGATTCTATCTGAACGCGGAATATGAGCGGTATTCTAAATATCCATAGCGAATCCAGATGTATTCCGAAAAGTGCAAAAGTGAGGTTTGCAATCATTCGGAACACCTCGGCCGATTCACTTTGGTCACCTCTCTGATGTAAGGTACTGTAATCGGTGCGAGGTATTCCGAATGGTGTACAATAGTTTGCTCGAATTGGAAAAATAGAAAACCACATGTGTTCCGAAAGAAAGCAAAAAGCAGTTGTGTAATAGTTCTAGTTTGTAGGAATCAGAAAGAAACTCTACACATTCGTATAGAGCCCTTACACCACATTAGGTAATGAAGTCAGACAGCTAAATGTAAAAATACTTTCTCTCCATTCTACATGTATAACAGTGCTTTAGATATTTGAATATCCTCTGGCATATTGTATTGTATACTATAACATGGGGAACGTATATCTTACTTATACGAAGGTTTCATTAATTTTGTACGTGTTGCATTAACAGACCTCTTGGCCACACTCATAGTCCTGAACTTAAATTATCTTTAAAGTAGTAAAGTACGCGATAAAAACGCTGACCATTACCATGGAGATTCTTGAAAGTTTCAAGATGTCGGTTCTGGCTTGGATGCCACCAGATGTCACTGGCGAACGCGCACGTGTAGCAAGACCCCCCGACAATTTCTGGTAATCGCCGAAAATTAGAAAATGACGACTACATAATCACAGCAATAGAACCCATTTAAAAAGGAATTTGTATGTGGGTTTTTGATGAATGGAGCAGAGTAAAAAAGTATAGTTGTCCCGCGGAGCTACCTTACCTCAGTATCTAGTAATGCCAGCAGTTTAGGCGCTAATAGCTGGCAATGTACAATCTATAACAACCTCCCGTAGCCTCGGAAAGACAGCCTGGTAGTCCTGTATCCACATGGCCTTTCATTGGCTAATGGTGTAAGAAAATGATTCATTTTGCACGCATTACTTGGTAATACCTTTGTGGCATTTTGTAAATAAAAACTGTGGTCTTTATTAGCAAATATCCGGTAAATGGGGCTATCCTTGTGTCATAATTGCTTTTAAATGGTCGTCCCTCCAGCTCCCCCTTCCTAATGCCCACTTTTGATATCCTTCGTTAGAAGCAATTTCAGGCCTGCTGGTACGGTGTTTTGGTAATTGCTCAAATGCGTATCCCGTTGGAGACTAGCACTCGCCTCGTCTGTTTGTGTCGAACTCGGGTTATCTGTTGTGGAAGACCCTGGTAACAAAGTTCATAAACAATATCAGTACTCATGAAGAGGTCTTATAGACACCCATGTTCATACTCCGATTCGTTCGATTCAATTCCCTGTATACATGTACTTCCATTGCGCATACTTACATGTATATTTGCGATTGTGTATACTGTAAGATAAGGATATCAAAAGCGGTTCAATACTCGAAGCTGATCGTTATTCACAAATAATAACTAATTTTAAAATTGGGGGATCGGATAGGGCAGTGGCTAGCACACTAGCCTTTCACCCAGAAGGCCGAGGTTCATTTCCCCGATCGAACGTGAAAAGGTATGGGGCCACCTGCCCAAATTCTGGACCTGGGGTTTACTCTAGGTACTCCAGTTTTCTTCCATATTAAGACCCCTTCCGCATCACCCCCGACCCCGCGCGCTAACATCCGGGCCGACAAGAGTGCTTAATATCAGTTGAAATAATTTCTTTTTATAATTGTTGTAAAATAAATAAAGGTTATATCAATTATATTTAGCAAAGCGGGAAAGCTGTCTTCAAAACACTTTGGAAAGATACTTTACAAAATTTACAAATTTGTCTACAACAAGTAATATATTTGTTTAACATACTTTTAAATTTTTAACGGTGTCAAAATTTCAAGTTTTATAGCCCTCCAATTATTCGTCTGCTGCTGATTATCATGATGTTCAAATAACACCGGAAGAAGAATTCAAAACTTAAACAATTGTTTTTTTTTATGTTGTTAAAAATGGTGTGTGCGAGAAATGTGCCTTATGTTCAGCAGGACAATTTCAGACATTCCTGTATTCTACACGAATTCCAAAGACCATTTGAAATCTTGTTATAACACCATAACACCAAAGACGTGTTTATTTGAGTCTGAAAATATAACAAAATTCAAGTCGTTTACCGTTTGTGAGTATTGACAGTTCAAAAATAAAACGGACTCGCTATTTCATGATGTCAAAGTTACCATTTCGTGACACATTCGTTGGTTAGAATACGTCTTTGATAGTCCTCCAATGATGTACCTATATATCATATGCATGTTCTTTAGTATGTGTGATACTGCTAACACTACACAAGCCATATTCCGGAACAACCCGATCATTGGTACTCCAGGGGTAACGCTCACTTACGAGGTATCAAGGACAGACCAACCCATATCCGCCCGGCACACGCCATATCCGTTTAACTTCCTCGACCCATCAACCCTCAGTCTTCCGGCCCCTCGGGCTTATACGGAGTAGGATATGGAAATGGAAATATGGTCAATGTAACACTCATTTATCTACATTTCGGCTGCATGAAAAAGACGGTTTCCGCTAACTTTAAATTTTCCCTTGAAATGTCAAACCCGATGGAACAATTTCAGCAAGGGATATGCATAACGTACACATATACATGCTATTGTTCTTCTCTATATCTGTGAGTTAGATAGTTTGTTTCGCACTTGCAAAACTTAGTAATCGAGAAAATGTAGTAATACACTCAGTAAATGAGCAAAGTTATGTGAACTTAAGCCCACTACTACAAGGCGATATTTGTGGTTAACAAAGAATATTTCAGTATAACGCCAACATCCTATTTCCATGTCAGTGTAACGCGGTTATGTGTTATTGCTAACATTCAATGTGTTTATCTGTATAGATTTCGATTCACATTTGTTCACAACAGAAGTGGATATGTGACAGAATTATGAATTATGGAAATTGATGGTACGCTCCTAAAACTTGTTCTTCAATAAGGCACATTCGCAGTAGGAAATAGTAATACTATTAGCTACAGCTATTAATTGTTTCCATGCTAAAGTTGGATTTTTTAGGCTATTCATTCTACTATTAAAGAAAAAACTGCGGGGCAAAATGCATTGTATTGCAAATGTAACCGTGACGTCAATATACCGTTACAGAACAATATCTTATGACGAAAAAAATGGATAATGCCGTTGCAAGTATCATGCTGGATGTAAAATGCAATCTGTAAGCACACATATTACAAAACACATGTATATTTATTTTTGTCAGTATATCTATGAAAGTTCATACAAAGATTGATTATAAGCAATGTTGGAACATTTTTGGAAAATCATCGGGAAAAATGGTGGGGGGGGGGGGGGTCATATATATAAAAAACAGTTGTAGTGAAACGTTATACAAACAGAAAGTGAGAACCGTTACCACATTTTACTCATATATACGAAATTGGTTTGTGTAGTATTGGAGCCGTTTAGGGTATGTGGCGGAATAATGGTTGCCCGCTGTGACTAAATACATCAATAATGGTTACATTAGTACTCGTAATCTATCTAAGGCCTATACCGAGGCAACGAGTTCACTGCGCATGCTCAAGCCTACGTCATAATCACCTGTGGGTGTCAATTGAGTGTAATTGTTATGTAGAGAAATAATGGGGTCTCCGTCATGCACTTAGGCGGCGCATTCCACAACTAAAGGGGGTGGGAGGTGGGAATGAAATTATACGAAGTATATGGGATGGCACAAAGTTTAAAGTGCGTTCCTTGCATATATATGCACGGACCATATGAGTATCCCGTGGCGAGAAAATAATGTGGAATTTCCAGAATAGGTATGGATAGTGTCAGCAGATTTTTGTTTTTAAAAGTCAACACTCTCTTTTAAATGTTTACGTAGACCATCAAATGTTTTTTCGTATAGGCAGTGTTGGCTCCAGATAGCCTAAATATCATGATGATTGTGTTAAAAAATGTTCATACAAGTACACGTGTGATATACTGTTTCTCACATAAACTAACTCAACGTAACGGGTGTTTTTTTTTTTAAATTCATCATATTTTTGCGCTTGAAGTGTATATCAAGTTCAGGGACACAACCGTTTTTAACAAAATGTTTTAAAAAACAAGTTTTTGGTTATTAATTATCATTTTCCACAATGAAAAACAACTGTCGGACTAGGTTTTTAAAAGATATACGTTTGCTTGCTATTCCTTTCATCAGATACATGTAGAGTGGTCGGGTGGTGCAGTGGATAGCGCACTTTCACTTTCACCAAGGCGGCCGGGGTTCGATTCCCCGATCGGACGTGAAAAGGTTGGGTTCACCATGCCCGACCATGTAGGGTTTCTCCGGGTACTCCGGTTTCCTCTCACACTAAGACCCCCGCGTGCTAACATCCGGGCCAACATGAGTAATTAATATAAGTTGAAATAACTTGTTTTATAATTGTTGTAAAATAAATAAGTTCATATTTAAATAGATACATGTACATGTACCCCAACATAACCTGTTTTCTTCATCATTCTGACGACGACGATGATAGGAGAAACTTTGCTTTACCTCAAAGACGGGAATTTAAAATTGATTTAACACTTTTAAAAGTCTTACAGTGAATGCCAAACGGTAGAAAATAATTTAATGTTGGAAGTTCATGATGTAGAATTTGTATATACATAACGTACCAAATACACATACGTGTGTTGTACACAAAATACGCAGATATACGTGACAACACAGATGGCGAATTAATATGCACCATATTATGTACAAATTGATAAAAAAAATAAAAAAAAATATCCCAACATATCATAGAACACAATTTTGATAGACTCGTTATCTTATCTAACAAAAACTAACACAAATAATTGCATGTTTACATGTTGAAGGTAAAAATAACCCATGTAATAACACTTAATTTTGATAAATCGTTTTCGGAATGAAACTGGGAGAATACATCAATTAATTTTGGAGAAACTCATTCCAGTTTACGATCGTTGATTTCCTGTTTGTTATCAAGGTTGCATGTCTCTTCCAACCCCTCCCATAAATACCTGTATAACGGCGGAGGGATATTGGGTGGGCGGGGCTTGCACGTGTTTGTCTTTATCATTTGTGTGTCTCTACACGTGCTTTTCTGTTGTCTATAATCTTTTATGAACATTTAATAAATTTGTTTTCCATTAACATTAGGTATAGATTATTTTGTGTGGTTTCTGCTTGTTATGCTGAACAGAGAAATCCAATCTTTGCCAATACATCTTCCTATTTTTTGTGATAATATAGACCCCACAAAACAAAAGTAGTCTGCGATACTGTGTTCTAGGACTTGCTGTCGACAGCTTAGGCTTTTGTACTTAGAGTGTTTCAGGTTACTACATGTACTATGCTTTTTTGCGTAATCAGGATTTTTCCTCTATTATTTTTCTGGTTGAGTGAGGTTATAGGTTATATAGGTTCGACCTGTAAAAGACCACCAATGCACTGCTTCAAAACCAGAAACGGAATATATTGTCGCTTAGGTCAGAAGCAATAACCCAGTCGCTTACAGCAATAATAATAACAAAAATATTAGGCTGCCTTTATAACAGGATGGTGAAAGTAGATTTGGTGACGCATGGTATTTTTTGTACTCGGCATTTTAAACCAACGAAACAGCTACGGTTATTGGCATTATGGCGATGGTACCCGCCAATGATTGGCGCAACGAAGTGTTTTATTGTACAACCATTATCAAGTATCACGTGGGGAGATATTTCCGAAAAAAAATATGTAAGACAGAAACAAATTGGCAGCGATTCCAGTGTGACAGCAGATTAAGTTTTCCAGATAGATGCCCATTGCTGACAGACAAGCTTATACATGTACATAACAGGGTTTTGAGAGAGGCCAGTTAAAGAAGACTTAGGGCAATTGTTACTGTTCGTCAATTTCATCTCCTTGGGAAGTATTCTTTCCCCTTGTGCGATATGAATATCGACGGATCTGATTATAATCATTATTGTTCCTTGTGGTTTTGTTGTCATTATCCCGGTCCCCTTTTTGAGAACGTTCCATTAATTGGATTTAACCTACATTTAAACGGCGGATGTCGTCATTTTATCTTTGATAACATCTAGCCTTGTTCCACTTGTAGTATCACACGAATCTCCGTATAAATCTTTCTTCGTTTATAATTAGTCACAGTTTCATTGATTTTAAGTTCGAAGGAAACGAGATTCTGTTAATGCGTCGGTATATTATTGTTTTATTTCTCGATTTTCAAGAAGTTTTTTAAAAAAATCCTCCTAATCTACGACAAAAAAGGATGCCGTCGTCGCTATCCTACTATAAATTTTGCGAAAACGCTTTCGTGTACATTTTATACACGTTGAGGAAGACTTTTGAGTCTAATAACAAACTATATATCGTTATCTTCGTTATGTAAGGGAGCCAACTAATTTTCCATCTTACGTACGTTAATGAATCAGGTGAACCCTATGTCACATGATAAAGAGCAAACCTATGAAGCATGCGCGCATGCATACGGGTTTTGGAAACTAAATTATTTAATATATGTACATGTAACTTACATGAACTTCCCCTGTCAGGGCAATGTAACCTGTTTTATTAAAGATTAGTATACTCGTATTGTGGATTTAAAATATCGTTTTCTTCAAATGTTTTATTCTACCTCCATAGAAAAGACGTCCCGAACATAAGAAATACAAAAGCACGATTCCAATCAAAATTACTCATATGTTGTCACTGAATATTTTGCTTATTAAATGTCTTCGACAGTTAGACGGAGGGAAAATCAATTGCGAAAAAATTCTGATTTTTTATTTCTTCTTTGGCTAGACGATATTGAATTAACCGAAATATACCTGGTGCAGATATATATTTTCAATCCCTTTTCTTTAATGTTTTTGCCTTTCTTGGCACAACGTACAGTTATCCAACATTTCAATCAATATGACCTCTTAAAAAACGTCCTGATGAATTATTCAAACGTTAGCAGATCGACAAAAACAAACATGTATTAGTCACAATTTAATTGGTTCAGATTGTTTGGAGTTATATCTGTCGAGACCGGAAATACGTCACTTTATTAACGCCATAATCAAGAATCTTAAACCCGTCCTAAACAAGAAGTGGGTATTTCGGACAAAAAAAATAGTGTGTGTGTAACGAATAAATTAGAAATTTACCTGCTAATGTATAAAGTATTCATATTAGTTTATTTTTTCTGGTGATCCTCCTAATTTGTTGATAAACTGGTTCAGCGATGACGATAAGTCCGTTCCAGACCGCTCTACATATTATAGATAATTTCCGGCCAAAGGGAGCACACTCTAGTTTTAAAGCAACGACAAGCGCAACATACAAAGAGTTGTTTCGCCTAACATGTACACATTATTTCTCTCAAGTCTTGCCGATCTGATATCCGCGTGTCAAAATAAATTTATAATAAAACGCTCTTTTTATTTCCTTTAAATTTTTATTCGATACTAACATCCATTTTAAACAGAATATATGATGAGAATACAAACTGTAGGATTTCTATAAAATTACTATGTGACATACAACGTGATCTAAAATTTGACATCTTTCTTACTATTATACGCCAACACATGTACAGTTAAACATACATTGAAAAAGTAGACAACATTATTTTACGACAAAAAACAACCTGCCAGAAGTGTATTTCGAATAACATCCTGAACATCGTGACCAAGTAATGGACGAAACAGTGATAATCTTGGTCGAAATGCATAGCTATTCTTTTTTATATTTAAACATATTTTATTTCTCATTCGGCAAAAAAAGACAAGACACAAATTATCTCAACTTCGAATCGCCCTTTCCAATACTTTTCATTATACAAATACAATGACAACAATAACAAATACCTTTATCATCTATATACTACTTTATACCATCTACCGGTAGCATGATAAATTCATTAGCATTGGTCGTCAGTATGCGAAGAAGTTGAGAACGACTTGAGAACAACTTGAGAACGGATTTTCTCAGCACTTGGGAACGTATTTTTTCTCAAAAAAGAACGTCTGCTCGCGCCAGGTGACGTCCGAAACCGGAAAAAGTGTCCACACAAAAGTGATCCGCATAAGAAAAAGATTCGTCATAAACATATTCCTACAAAGTTACGAAAAAATATTGTGAGAATAACAACGATAACATTGTTTTAAAAACTATTTTTTTCTACATAATTTTCAGGCTCATGGTATTCCTCCGCGCGAATCTTCTATTTGTTTACGTTTGTCACAGGTCGAAAATTTGCGATCGATGATCATGACCATTGACCCTAGAAGTCGTTTGGAAAATGTGGTGTTTAGTTGACTTTTTTAAATGAAAACATATTTAAGGTAGAAGTATATAGATGATAAATAGTTTATCATACAAGATTTTCAGGGTTTTCGTTCGAACAATTTTCTCATCGCTCGCACGTGGATTAACTCTCGAGTCCACGTGGCTGCGGTGGCCTCTCGCTTTTATCCACGTGCTCGCGATGAGAAAATTGTTCTCACGACAAACCCTGAAAACACAGTGTGATAATCTATAAATAT
>JAUMHH010038724.1:0-10071 GCA_032359455.1 Chlamys rubida
ATTTTCGGGGATTTGCATTGGAGTATTTGTGTTGCACAAACGTGTGCGCTTCTCAATTCTTCTGACTGAATCACGTGGAGAGCGATGTGCCAAGGGCGATAACTCTGTCGCAATACCGAGACAGTACACTCCCCGCCTGATGCCTCGGCATCACAAATATGAATCACAAGTAATTAAAAGTTCTCGGCGATAAGCAGTACCAGTTCCGTTACTGGTCGAATGTACGTAGTACGTTTCCCTTGATGATCTTGTAGTTCCGTGTCTCCAAAGTTGGTAACACGACATACTTTCACTTCCACCTTACGTACGCGACCATCGTTTCCGGGAAATACGTTTACTACAACACCCATGGGCCACTGATTCCTAGGGATCTGCTTGTCCCGTAAAAGAACTATGTCACCGACGGAAAGATTTCGCTGATTATCTTTCCATTTCACTCTCTGCTGAAGACTCTGCAGATATTCGGAGTTCCAACGACGCCAGAACATGTCTGCGAGTATTTGAACGCGCTTCCATTGGGCTCTGTATAAGTTACTCGGACTTTGCGGTAGATCGATTGTTTCCACACGGTTGGGTTTTTGTGTTAACAGCATAGCTGGGCTGAGCGGATAAGGGTTGTTGGGATCCGCTGAGAGAGTTGTGAGAGGCCGAGAGTTGATGATAGTGCATGTTTCGGCAAGGAAGGTAGTGAGAACCTCGTGTGTAAGTCCTGATCCTGGCACGTTTACGAGCAGAGAATCCAAAATCCGTCTTGTCAACCCAATCATACGCTCCCAGGCTCCTCCCATGTGGGATGCATGGGGAGGGTTGAAGAGCCAAACGCACTCATTGCTTTGGAGAAAGCTAAAGATCCTATCGTCCTCGCAGTTAATGGCATCGATGTTTAGGTCACCGACCGATCCTACGAAGTTGGTCCCCCTATCAGAGCGAAATATCTTAACCGGTCCCCGTATAGAGATGAATCGTCGGAGGGCATTGATAAAGGATGAAGATGAAAGCTCCTCTATCACCTCGATATGGACGGCCCTACTAGTAAGACAAGTAAACATCACTGCCCAACGCTTGCTACATGCCTGTCCACCGCGAGTCTTACGAGATACCACTTGCCACGGACCGAAACAGTCAACCCCTACGTTAGTAAAAGGCGGTCCTGGATCCACGCGGTCACGAGGGAGATCGGCCATTTTCTGATAAAGAAACTTTCCTCGGAGTTTCCTACACGTAACACATAGATGTATGAGTGACGACACCAGCCTGTTTCCTCCAGTTACCCAGAACCCTGCTGACCGAACTGCACCAGCTGTTATGTGGCGGCCTTGATGTTTCACGATGTTATGGTAGTGAAGGACGAGAATTTTGGCGACCTGAGACCGACCGGGAATGAGGATAGGGTTCCTTTCCTTGACCGGTAGACCAGAGTGACGCAGTCGGCCTCCTACCCTCAACATTCCGTGCTCATCCAAGGTTGGATCTAGAGGCGACACCGAACTGTCCTTAGGTAAAGATTTTCGTTCCTTAAGGCACTGCATGTCTTTGTGATATGCGTCACGTTGAACATGTTGAAGAATGAACATTTGCGCTCGTTCCTTGTCCTGTACACTTAACAGTGATGAAGCACTCGATCCATCGAACGAGGTTTTGGAAATAGACTTCGCAAATTTTTGCAAACGTGCAATAGCAACAACGAGATTGTTCCATGTCGAAAACTTTTCGAAGCGATGTGTCCAATCAAATGTTTTGATCTCTGTTTTGTAAGTCTTAACCTCCGGTCGCACCTCTTTGTCAAGGTCAGGATTCTCCAGAGTATACAGAGTCTCTTGCGACTCCTTAGTATCCTTATCTCGTAACCAGAAGGACGGGCCTGACAGCCACATGCTGCTCGACAACTCGGAAGGTGCCAATGTTCTCGTGGCCAAATCCGCAGGATTGTGCTCTGTCGATACGAAGGACCACTGTGGTGGGTTAGTCACTTGACGTATTCTCTCGACACGGTTAGCCACGTAGGTATAAAATCTCCTGTTTTCGTTAGAAATATAACCTAACACGACACGGCTGTCCGAGTAGAAGTGGAAGTTTGACAACGGCATATCTAGGTGCTCTGCTATAGACTCTGCAATCTCAACAGCGAGAACAGCGCCACAGAGCTCTAGTCTTGGAATTGTATGTCCATGACTAGGGGCAAGTTTCGATTTGCCAAGTACAAATCCTAGATGCGCGTTTCCTTGTTCATCCAAAGTTCTGATGTAGGCGACGGCTCCTATTGCCTTCTCCGAAGCATCCGAGAAAATATGGACATCCTTTGAGGACGCATTGTAGATCGAAATTGGACCGTAAGAACGAGGCACCGTAAGATTGTTCAACTCTTGCAAAGACTCCACCCACTGCTCCCATTCATCTCGCAAGTCGGGCGGCAGTGGATCGTCCCAATCATCGGTGGTCGAGACAACCTTCCTGAGAAGAAGCCGTCCTTGTATTGTGATGGGTGCGATGAATCCCAAAGGATCGTAGAGACTGTTGACACGTGACAAGACACCTCTCCGCGTGTACGGTTTCTCCTCCTGTGTGACTTTAAACGTAAAGACATCGGAAACCAGATCCCACTTCAATCCAAGACTACGTTGAGTGGGTAGATTGTTGGAAGCAAGGTCCAGGTCCTTAAGATCGCGTGCGAGATCACTAGGAAAGGCGCGAAGGACCTCTGGCGAGTTAGAGGCCACCTTGTGAAGTTTCAAGTTACCGCCGGTGCGAAGTGCGTCCTGAGTCCTCTGTAAGAGAGAGATGGCTTCCGCTGGAGTAGCAAGTGACGTCAGCGCATCGTCCACATAAAAGTTTCTCTCCACGAATTCCCTGACGTCGGATCCGTAAGTTGTCTCCGACTTGCTAGCAGTTTTTTGCAGCCCGTAAGTGGCCACCGCTGGAGACGTTGTGTTGCCAAACACGTGGACCTTCATACGAAATTCAACCAAGTCTTTCGAAAGGTCATTGTCTCTGTACCAGAAAAAGCGGAGGTAATTTCGGTGTTCCGGGTTAACATAGAAACAATAAAACATCTTTTGGATGTCAGCCATGATTCCAACCGGTGCTTGACGAAACCTCATTAAAACGCCGAGTAAACTGTTTGTGAGATCGGGTCCAGTCAACAGAACCTTGTTTAACGAAATGCCATCTATCTCAGCTGAGGAGTCAAACACAGCTCTGATCTGGTCCTTCTTTTGCGGGTGATATACCCCGAAGATGGGCAGATACCAAACTTCCTCGTCTTCCTTTATGGGTGGTGCCAACTCTGCATGGCCACGACTGAGGATCTCGTCCATGAACGTTATAAAATGTGTTTGCTTCTCGGGATTCTTTTGCAAGTTCACATCCAGGGACTTTGCTCGACGGTATGCCAAGTTCCTATTGTTAGGAAGTCGTGGTCGTGGGTCCTTGAAGGGCAAGGGTGCTTCCCAGTTTCCGTTAGAGTTCTTTGACATTTCTCTGTCCATAAGCTCAAGAAATTTCCTGTCGTCAACGGACAAGCCTACTTTCTCATCGTTGGGTGTCTTAACGAAGACATTCGCACCGAAATCCTGGTCCCCATTGAAGGAAGGAAAAACGTTTCCTTTATCCGCGCGAAGTGAATCCTGAACCTTTATGTTGTTCGGACATGGGGGAAAAATGGATGATCGGCCGTTGGGAAGGATGTAGGTTTTGTATACCGACACCTCTTGTGGTGCATGTACCTTATGGAGGCAAGTCTGTCCAATAATAGTCCATCCCAAAGGGAGTCGTTGCGCGTAAGGTGAACCAACACGTTGGTCAAGAACGTGATGTGCCTGAATTACGTCGCGACCAATAAGAAGATTGACATTCGTGTGATCCTGTAAAGGCGGAATGTGCGGAACTAGATCACGGAGATGAGGGTAACTTTCAGCTACTTGAGGAGTCGGAATCTCTTCCTTACAATTCGGAATTTGATCGCATTCGATAAGGTGAGGTAAGTCAATCCGTGTGGATCCATCATACGATTCAATTACCAGATCTGAGGCCCTTCTTCCAGTGGTATTGGCCTTGCCAGAGCAGGAAGATAGAACGTACGGATACGGTTCGCCTTCGATACCTAATTGGTCGAACAACGACGAGTTAGCCAGTGATCTGTTACTTTGATCGTCCACTGTCATGTACGTTTGAACCGCGCTCTCTGGATTTCCTCGCGGGTATACATTAACCAACAGAGTTTTTGCACACGACTTTCCAACGCCACTGTTATTCCCACAAATTTGTGTACAGGCAGTCCTCACGAATGTTTTTTCTACATGTGGGGACTCCCCGCCATTCGAGTTCCGGGGCTGCGTGGGTTGGCTGTTGACGTGAAGGCCTGTCGGGTGTTCACAACTCGAACAAATACTACATTTGACGACCGCCGTACAATCCGGTTTTGAGTGGGCCGTGGTTTCACAACAACGGAAACATATCCTTTTCTCTCTAAGAAAATCACGTCTTTTACCGATAGGCATGTCTTTGAACCCTCGGCATTGGTTCAGTGAGTGGCGAGTATTATGAATAGGACAGCGCGATTCGGTACTCAGTACGGATTCGGTTATCGTAGTAGGCGAGTCTTTCAGCTCTGTTTTACGAGTAACGACGGCGTTCCGTTGAGGAGGTTTATCCTTTCTCGGAGTGGATGTATTCGCGGAAGACTCGTACATAAAACTAGGATTGTTGAGTGTGCGGCTTTGTTCCCTGAGGAAGTTTGCGAACTGGCCGAAAGGTGGGTATGTTACACGGTATGTCTTACAGTACTTCACCGCTGAAGACGTCCATTTCTGTTGTAAACCATAGGGTAATTTGTTTACGATAGGTATAACGCCTGTCGAAGAGTCAAAATGCCCAAGTAAGGACCCGTACGTTTCGTCCTCCTTAATAGCTTCTATTTCAGAAACGATGTCGGACAACTCATACAGTTTCTTGGTATCTTTAAGAGTTAGCTTCGGGAAGGTCTCTAACCGATGCTTCAATGAGGCATGAACCATTTCCGGTGCACCGTAGCGTTCATCAAGGCGTTCCCAAATTCGTCGTAGACCTTTTTCGGGGTTCTTGATGTTTGCGGCTTTAATACTAAGAACATGTTTCTGGGACTCCGGTCCTGACCATTTCAGTAAAAGGTCTGTCTCCTCTTGTGGCCCTACACCTAGGTCTCTCATAACGTCACAGAAACTGAACTTCCACGTATTGTACGTCTCTGCTTTGTCGTTAAAGTTAATGAGACGCGACAAGAGTAAATCTTTTTTAAGGAGGTAACGAGTGAAGTCAGATGTTATAGCGTTGACCACAGGCGGGCGGTTAACATAGGTTCTAGCGACGGGTTCGACTGTATCAAAGTCGGTTTGAGGTGGTGACACGCGAGGGGACACGAAAGGAGGAGCTTCCGGATTGAGTTGGAACTTACGCTCACTTGGTACAGGCGTGAGATGCGTATCGTGACAACTCAAATTACTCATGTATTTCTCTAGACGTTCCTGTGAAAGTTGCTGTTGTGTTACTGAAGACTGTGGGGGTGTCGCGACATTCTGTTCTGCACCGCTCTCCTCAAGTAAGTCGACCTCTGCCTCTAGAGCTGCTGCTTCTCTTTCGCGAACCAAAACTGACATGTCCGACTTAATTTCAGCCTGCTTACGTTTTAACTCAGCCTCTCGCTTGGCATACGCCACTCGTACACGCGCAGCACCTGCCTCAGCTTTTTTCCTAGCCAGGGTACTGGAGAGTGTGCTCGAGGTAGATTTACCGGAGTGTCTACTTAGGGTGCCGAGAGAACGCTGACGACTAAGAACAGACATTTTCTCTTCTTCCAATCCAACACGGACCTTCCTAATTTTACGTGCTGCCTTGTCTGAAAGCCACGTATAACCTCCCAAGTCAAAATATAGCGGCGCTGCACATCACAGCAATACTTTATTCCTACTGAATCCCTGCTTATATCCTACTGTATAATACAGCAGTGTTTTAGCAGTCGCATCATTCCTGCTATATATATCGGATCTACACTACAGCAGGATTTCAGCAGCCGCTGAATCCCTGCTATATAATCTCTGTTTCTGAAATATACTACAGCAGGATTTCAGCAGCCGCTGAATAGCTGCTGTATAAACTCTGTTTCTGAAATATACTACAGCAGGATCTCAGCAGCTGCTGAATAGCTGCTGTATAAACTCAGTTTTTCTGAAATGTACCCGAGTAGAATTTCAGAAGCCGCTGAATCCCTGCTGTATAATATCTGATAATCTGTTTCTGAAATGTACTACAGCAGGATTTCAGCAGCTGCTGAATCCCTGCTGTGTAAACTTTACATTAGCTTGGTTATAATTATATTAGTCAAAATATATTCAGATTCTTACACATTCAGTTTATTTGCACAATTGGATTTGATGTTTTATTAAATAATTAGATGATATTCAGTGATTTCCCATTAAAAGTCACAAATACATTTCATGAGATGTGTGATGCTCGAGTGAAAAATACTGTTTTATTTTCCCAAACAAGTGAAATATATGCATTCTTCAAGCTCAGTTATATAAGTAATATTATTTATAAGTTTCTTATATTGAGCTGTTCCACAAATTAAACAACATAGGGAAATGGCAGTAGGTAAACGTCATCTAAAAATGTATCACAGCAAATTACAAGGTGGTTTTCTATCAAGGCATATATGTTATATGTTGCAAACAAAACTTAATTAGTTGGTAAGTGATTAATTTGACAGCGACTTATTTCCTGATTAAATGGAACAGCCCTTGTTAATGTAAATAGTTACCAAATGCAACAGAATGCAACTACTCACGAGTTTACTTTCACTTCAACAGGCAACCAACAACAGTTTGACCGGCCACTTTTTTCACATTATAATGGCAGTAAATAATGGACAGTGCCCAGTAGTTTTGTTTTTGTTTTTAACTTAATAAATGGGAAATGCCAACACAAAAGGCCTGCAGACTCATGCACAGTGAGTTACTCTCTCTCTCTCTACGCTATTTGGTGCAGAGGATGTATAGCAAAAGCCACCACTTGGATCCTCTAGATATATACAAAGGCCTTTTACATCTTTCAAATGCACTGCTACAAATTCCTCTGTTTTCTTGTGAATATGTACGTGCATAATGTTACGTAAAACATTGTCTCCAGGTACAAACTTCTGGAGTTTGTTCACAAGCGCCAGATATTGGATATCACCCATGGTGTCCAAACACTTCACAAAGACCTGGAAAAATCCATAGCATGACTCTCCATATTGAATTGTATAACTGTTGCATCTTTTCATTCTGGTGTATTCTTTACTCTGAATGATGGTATTGCGTATAGCCACACGGTAGAATACATGCAGACAGTGGACTTGACAAATGGCAGTTTGGATGAGACCCAACTTTTCCTGGCTTAGAATGACATGATCTTCTAGGCAACCAACAACAAACATTTGGGAAGAAATCTGATCACCAAATGGTGTATGAGCATGCCGACGTGATAACGACTGATAGTACTTGTGCGCTTCCACATTTTCTTTTAGTAGCATCTGAAGATTGTTCATCTTTTGTTGAACGCATACTGCCATCATCACTTGGTCTTGTACTTGTGATGTGCCATGGAAAAGAGTCCTTAAGTCCCCATTCAAATCTTCAAAGAAGAAACAGGAGTGGGCCCAGAGTGGACCTAAGTTTTCAACTTTCTGACAGAGATGCAACAAAGAATGTACATTAAAGGTCTGATACCTGGCACCATAGAGTTCTTCCATTTGCAAAGCAAAAAGGCAAATCATTTTCTTCGCTTTTTGTAAGTCTCTGTGAGAAATGGACTGCGACAGCATGATGTATGTTGCCTGGGAAAGCAATGCGAAATGTTCAAAATATTCATCAGGCAGATATCCATGCAACACAGGAATGGAAAAGAAGAGGAGAAATGACCTACACTCTGATGCTTTCCACTGTCCCACTTCTTCGAAGCTCTGTGGCATCCTATGGATGTAACTTGGTGGTTTTATTAATGCCATTGTCTTGTCCAAGACTTTCAAGTGAGATCGAAGGGACCACTTTTCATTTTTGTGCGAGATGTTAAACCACAGATTCAGTAGCATTTTGACTATTCCCAGAAGAACACAGTGCATATAATCGACAGACGCCCCATCAATTACATCATACATGGGAAGTAAGGCTAACTGTGATAGACCTTTGACACCACTCTGTGGAACTGGTTCAGCACGTCGGCTCTCGTCATATCTTCTTTCAACTTCTTCTGCAGTTTGGACATACTCTGAGTGAGTTCTCAGCTGGTGGTGTCCAGAAATATCCATTCCATTCTCAGTGTTGTATGGATAAATGTGTGACCTCCTAGCATGTGTTGTTTCAGACTGCTCACCAATGACATGGGTTTCACCTGGAGCATAGCAACAAGGACAGCCATATTTTCCATTGAATTGCACCATGTCGGAGAGCAAACACCTTGCAGGGGCATCTGCTACAGTAGCAAGTGTTATAACACGGACCAGCTTTTTATTCTGTTGGACCTCCATCAGTTCACCTGAATTAAAAATGAAAAGCTGTTTTAGACAAGGTATATGCATCTAAACCATCAGAAATATACCCCCCCATTTTTTTTTTTAAAGGGACCGTATTGCTCAAATACTGAAATAGAAGAGTTAATTTGCATGAGCATATTTAATCATGAAAATAATAAGGTCTGTAAATGCTTGCTCAAGATATTTCAGTTTTTAACCTTTTTGACCACTGTGACATTGAAAGCTGATCGAGTTTATTTTTATTATTTTCTGCATGTTTTGTTCATCCTATTGACCTATACATATTTAATTTGACACATGTGACCTTCAAATCAGATCATTTTTTTAGCAAACTGTGAGGTCTCCAGCCAACCAGCCTTCTGATGGTTACAGCCTTTCAAATATGTAACTAGAAATATGAAGGAACTGGTACACCATGTGCAATACATGTATCAGTGTAATTGAATAAGCTTTCTGTTATAATCTAACCTCAACGATCTCCTCTCCCCACAAAACCCTCCCCCCGCTGTCATGTACATGTTAGAATTATTGCAAGACATAATATGTTTGAAACACCATTTCATAATTCTTCGTTTAATTTCATGGTTTTTGCCAGCTATTTTGGAAAAGGGCCCCTGAGCAAGCATTGGGAAAATGTCATCGATATTTGACAAAAAATATCATCAGTGTTCCAACATGTACGTCATGTATGGGAAAATATCGCAAGTTTGAAATAAAATAAAACCTGCAGGCTGCAATGTGATAAGCAATCAAAATCCTCCAAATGTTTCTTACAGTAAAATAATATGTATAGCAATAAATAAACAGATAAAAAAATTTTCAGTGTTTCTGTTTATTCAATTTCAAATTTTCGTTTTTTATTTTGAATGCTCCTTCATGGTTGGTAGTGCTGGAAACTTGCATACATATGCTTTTTAATCCAATTGGGAAAATAAAGACTGAAATTTGGCAAATAGGTCCCTGTACCAGACCCTATAAACACCTGGCAAGAACCCTGGCTTACAGACACTTTTCATTGCATGGTATTTGCAACAAGTCTAGTTTTCAATAATACACTCAGGAAATTTGAAATGTACATAAATCTTTTTCAATGTCAAGAGATTCCCAATAAAAATTTATTGAATTCTATACCTTTAGAATACAACTCCATCATTTCATCTACAAAAGGCTTCAAGAAAATTTTCATGACAGGCTTTGATTTTCCAAACCACAATCCACAGAAGATGCGATTATCCCTGGAATACCTGCGAATGGAAGATTCATACATGTAGAAAAAATTTAAACAATTAAGTACAGTATTACTAAAACTGCTGGATCTGTAAGTAAAGTGAAATTTGAATGTATCTAATAATGAAAATAAAGCAATAAGCACAATGTGCGTCATTTATCTTTTGGAATACATATTTTCACTATCTGTCGCTATTAACCAAGGAGAAGAAAGAATTGGAAGATAAATGAACAAGAGGCCCAGAGGGCCTGTATCGCTCACCTGAATATGTTTAAAATAATTGGTATGAAGTAAAGATATA